>PVLA01000446.1:191872-286047 GCA_004027455.1 Hydrochoerus hydrochaeris | reverse complement strand
GAGAATGAAAGTATTCCAAGGCATTCTGAACCAAATAACCAAAGATGAACAACAGCTGCTATATTATCTCATTTTCCATAGAAATTTTGATTTTACTATCATACATATTAAAATCCAATAAGACACAACATGATAGAACCAAAGGTAATAGAAAAACAAAAGCATGGTAGGACTTCAGAGCAAGATGATATTAAATCAACCCTGGCTGCCATATTGTCTTGTCTTCAAAGTAACTATTCATATGATCACATATATTAAGATAAAGCAAAACAGAATAAAACAATTCAAACCAATGAATGAAGACATAAGACATCAAAGCAATATAATGGTGAACCATGATTTCCACAAAATCTTCTGTACTTTAGGAGTATTTCTTATATTTCTTACACTAGGGAGACTATACGGTATTTATACATGTGAGTTTCATTTATTTCACTTATGAGTATAGATTCAAGATGCATCCATTTATTTATAAATATCTCAACATGATCGTTCTTTATAGCTGAGTAGTATTCCATTGTATAAAAGTACCACAATTTTTTTATCCATTTCTCGGTTGATGGGTATTTAGGTTGTTTCCAAGATCTGGCTATTACAAATTGTGCTGCTATAAACATGGGTGCACATATATCATTGTGGTAAGATGTTTTCAGATCTTCTGGGAATATGCCTAAGAGTGGAATAGCTGGGGTAAGACATTCTTTGATCTGGGTAGGAAAAATGAATGTAATGAAAATGGCCATAATCCAAAATTGCTACATAGATTTAATGCAATTCTGATTACATTTCCAATGGCATAGCTCACAGAATTAGAGAAAATATTCCTAGGATTTATCTGGAACCAGAAGATACCTACAATAGCAAGGACAATTCTGGGCAACAAAGTCAAAGCATGGGGCATCACAATCCCTAATTTGAAATTACACTATAAAGCTATTGTGTTAAAAAAAAACAGCATGGGGCCATGCCTGCCTTGCCCCTGGACCTCAGAGAGCAGCAGACCTTTAGCTATCCAGCCCTCCTCACCCCCTAGACCTCAAAGGGCAGTGGAAATTTGGCTTTCCCTCCCCATTGGACTTTTTGGACCTAATACTGCTGTGGATTTTGGTGGCCCCTCCTCAACTCAGGACAATTTGCTGCAGTGTATCAACCTTGCTGGGATAATGGGAGTCTCAGTTACCCTCATCCAAACAGAGGACTTCAGCAGGCTTGTGTCAGTGTGGTGATTTGGTCCCTAAAATAGAGGACTCCAGTGAGTAAATAGGAGAAGTAGCAAAGTCCCCTCCAGCTGTAAGACCTTGGCAAGGCTGTCAAGAGTGTGGGTGAGTCCTTTCCCAATGCAGAGAATATCAGGTGGGTTGAGAAGAGTGCCAATAAGGCCTCCCCCAACCTAGAGGATATCAAAAGGGCTTATGAGACACCCATTGAAACATTAGGGACCTAGCTGAAGCAAACACTATAGCCAGGTAGATCTAGTAGCCAGGTAGATCTGGAACAACCTGAAGGCACAATAATAGCAGTAACTAAGGGTTGACTTGTATCAATTCTCCTAGGCTAGTCAACCAAGAAAGAATATAAGACTCACCCAATAGGCCCTGCATAAGGAATTCAGGTGATTTGCCCTCCTATTCATTGTAGTACCCAGCAATTAAACAAACATCAATCACACAATAGAGCCCTAAGATATGCACTACCAACAGTTGAGATGAGTAGGACTGAAAGACAAAATATTAATCCAAAAGGTGAAAATGACAAAACAAAAAATCTAAATACAATCTCAGCTATCAAATCCATCAGAAACAAGTGTAAGAGACATTGAAATACAGAACATTAAAAGTTATATACCTGAAATTTCTGAAAAGATAGCAAGTGAAATAAAGAAACAAATCCATGAGGCTATGAAGGAGCTCAGATTAGAAATAATCTTCCATGTAAAGACAGAAATGACAATCTCAATAAAGGAGTTGCTCAGCATAGCTAGAGAAGACATGGACAAAGAAGTATAGGAACATGGGAAAATGATGGAAACCTTGAATGAACAATACAGAAAAGAATTAGAATGCATGGAAAAAATTCCAAAAGATATCCAAGATATAAAACTTTTATTGAAATCTGGTGAAACCATTTAAATGAAGCTGAGGACAGAATATTGGACCTTGAGGATAAGAACATAGCTAGGGATCATGAAAGGAAACAAATTTAAAAATAACAAGATGGCATGAAGTGACAATGGAACAGCTTTAAGATGAAGCAAAGATAAACAATATAAGACTAATAGGCATCAGTGAAGATGCAGGAGTCAATGTGAATGATATCAATAAACTATTCACAGCAGTAATAGCAGAAAATTTCCTAATTATGAGGAAAGAACCTGGTATGCAAATAAGTGAGGCATATAGAAAGCCAAACAGTTATAGCCAAAATAAATCTATACCCAGACATACAATAATTAAGATCCCAGACATACAGCATAAAAACAGAATACTACAAGCTGTTAGAGAAAAGACACAACACAACTATCAAGGAAAGCCCATTGGAATCATGGCAGACTTTTCAGCACAAGCCCTCAAAATAAGACAAGCTTAGAATGAAGTATTTCAAGCCCTGAAAGAAAACAAATTTAAACTCAGTTTGATGTACCTGGAAAAACTTTCTTTGAAATTTAATGGAGAAATAAGATATCTCCATGACAAAAAAACAACTGAATTCATGTCCACTAAACCAACCCTGGAAATTGTGCTTAAGGACATATTAGATAGACAAAAAAATGACTAAAATTTCTAGAACAACAACAGAAAGAAACCACTAGACAGGGCAAGCAATTACATAAGGGGGGGGGGAAGCAGAAAACCAACAGCAAGAAAATAACATGACAAAGTTGAGCCAGGACCTATCAGCTATATGCATCAATGTAAATGGCTTTAATTCACCTATCAAAAGAAATAGGTTGATAGAATGGATCAAGAAAAAGGAGCAAATATATACTATATACAAGGAACACATTTGCCTCAAAAGAAAACTCACTGACTAAAAGTCAAAGGATGGAAAAAAATATTCCACATGACAGTAACCTAGAAAAAAGCAGGGGTAGCTATTCTATTTGCAGACAACATGAATTTCAAACCAAAAATGATCAAAAGGGATAAAGAAGGTCACCACATACTTGTCAGGGAAGTAATTCAAGAAGAAAAGTTAACAATCATAAACATATATGCACCAAATACAGGAGCACCAAACTATATAAGACAAATTCTAATAGGCATGAAAAACCAAATAAGCAACAAAACAATTGCAATAAGGGACCTTGATACCCACTTGTTACAAAGAGATAGATCAACTGGACAAAAAAATCAGCAAAGAAATAACAGAACTGAATCAAACCTGTGAGCAAATGGACTCAGTAGACATTTAAAGAGTGTTCCATCCAACCACATCAGAATACATATTCTTCTCAGCTGCACATGGGACATTCTCCAAAATAGAATATATATTAGCCTATATAACATTTGTAAGTAAATGTAAAGGTATTGAAATTATCCCATTCATATTATCTGACCATAGTGCACTGAAATTGGAAATTAATGGCAAAAGAATTTCAAAACCTGCATAAATACATGGAAATGAAATAATAACTTCCTGAACAATCAATGGGTTACAGGTGAAATTAAAGAAGAAATTAAACAATATCTACAATTCAATGAAAATGCAGACACAACATACTGAAACCTGTGTAATGCAATGAAAGCAGTCCTAAAAGGGAAATATACATCAATAAATTGTCACATCAAGGAAACAGAATGAGCACAAATAAGCAACCTAAAGCTACATCTCAAGCTTCCAGAAAAAGAAGAGCAAGCAAAACTGAAACCTCACAGAAGAGAGAAAATTATAAAGATTGGAGGAGAAATTAATGCAATTAACACAAAGAAAACAATACAAAAAATTAGTGAATCAAAGAGCTTATTTGTTAAGAGAATAAAAAAAAGATATACCTATAGCCAACCTTATCAAGAAAAAGAAAGAAAAAATTCAAATTCATGACTGAAATGGGAGAAATCACTACAGATCCTATGGAAATTTAAAAGATTACAAATATTTACTGTGAAAATCTTTATTCACATAGGGTTGGAAACACAGAGAAAATGGGCACAGTTCTAGAAATTTATGAACTATCAAAGCTCAATCAAGAAGATGTAACAGCTTTGAATGATCCAATATCCACTTCGAAATGTCAACATGATTAAAAACTTACCAACAAAGAAAAGGCCAGTTCCTGATGGATTCATGACTGAATTCTGCAAGAAATTAGGAGAAGATTTAATGTCCTCAAACTTTTCAATGAAGTTGAAAGAGAAGCAATCCTTCCTAACTTATTGCTGGAGGAAAGTATTACTCTGATACCAAAACCAGAGAAAGACCCAACCAAAAAGAAATTTGGCCAAACTCACAAATGAACATTGATGCAAAGATTCTCAATAAAATATTGGCAAACAGAATGAAGCAAATCATCAAAAAAGTTATGCAACATAGTCAAGTGGGATTTATCCCAGGAATGCTGGGATGGTTTAACATATGCAAATCAATAAATGAAATACACCACATCAACAGAGCCAAAGGCAAAAATCACATGACCATCTCAATAGACACAGGAAAAGCTTTTGATAAAATCCAACACTTGTTCATGATAAAAACCCTAAGAAACTTGGTATACATGATGCCTAGCTCAATCTGATAAAGGTCATTTATGACAAACCAACATCCAACATTATACTAAATGGACAAAAGCTGAAAATTTTTACTCTAAAATCAAGAACAAGACAGGGATGTCCACTATCACCACTCCTATTCAATATAATTCTGGAAACACTGGCCAGAGTAATCAGACAAGAGTGAAAAATAAAAAGAATAAGAATAGGAAAGGAAAAAGTTAAATTACCACTATTTGCAGATGACATGATACTCTACATAGAATACCCCAAACACTCCATCAAAAGACTACTAGAGGTAATAAAAAAATTAATCAGTGTAGCTGAATACAAACTCAGCACTCAAAAATCAATAGCATTTCTGTACACAGAAACAAAACTCACTGAGAGTGAAATTATGGAAATAATGCCTTTCACAATATCATCCCCAAAAATGAAATCTGTAGGACTAAACCTAAGCAAGAATGTAAAAGATCTATATGCTGAAAATCATACTACTCTAAAAATGAAGTTTGGAAAGGATATTAGAAAATGGCAAGATATCCCTTGCTCTTGGTTAGAAAGAATGAACATTGTGAAAATGGCCATACTCCCAAAACTGTTATACAGATTTAATGCAATCCTAATGCAAATACCATTGACATACCTTACAGATCTAGAGAAAACATTCCCAAAATGCATTTGGAAACAGAAGAAATCTAGAATAGCAAAGGAAATTCTGGGCAACAAAAGCAAGGCAGGAGGCATCACAATATCTGAATTGAAATTATACTGCAAAGCTACAGTAATAAAATCAGCATGGTAATGGCAAAGCAATAGACCTTGAGATCAACAGAACAGATTAGAAGATGCCAGCACAACTACAAAGACACTCAGCTACCTGATATTTGACAAAGGGGCTAAACATGTTCACTGGAAGGAGGACAGCCTTTTTAATAAATGGTATTGAAAAAATTGTTTTTCTATATGCTAAAGACTGAAGCTAGATCCATGTATATCACCATGTACTAAACTAAAGTCAAAATGAGTCAAAGATCAAAATATTATAACAGAAACACTAAATCTACTGGAAGACAAGGTAGGTAGAAATCTTGGAGACATAAAGGTAGGCAAAGAGTTCATGGACAAAACACAATTTGCATGGAAAGTACTTCAAAGAATCAATAACTGGGATCTCATCTTATTAAAATGTTTTTTCACTTCAAGAGAAATCACCAACAAAGTGAAAAGAAAACCCACAGAATGGGAAATAATTTTTTTGACCCTCAGACAAAGAACTCATATACAGATCATATAAATAATTGAGAAACATCACACCCCTCAAATTTAAAGACCCACTGCATAAATGGACATCTGAGTTGCATACGCATTTCTTGGATGAAAATATACAAATGGAAAATAGATACATGAAGAAATGTTCACCATCACTGGTCATTCGAGGAATGCAAATTAAAACAGCACTGAGGTTTCATCTCATGCTAGAAAGAACAGCTGCCATCAAGAAATCAACTGATAACAGACGTTGATGGGGCTATGGGGAAAAAGGAACACTGCTCCACTGTTGGTGGGAGTGTAGACTGGTGCAGCCACTGTGGAAATCAGTATGGAGATTCCTCAAAAGCTAGGATTGGAAGTCCCATTAAATTTAACTATTCTTTTCCTAGTGTTTTCCCAGAAAAAATAAAAAGGTCATGTCACAGTGATATATATGCACCAATGTTTATAACACCACAATTTGTAGTAGCTAAATCTTGGGAACAACCAAAATGTCCATCACTCACAAAATGGATGAAAAAGGTGTTTTTATACAATGGAATATTACTCATCTATAAAAAAGGATAATCTTGAGGCTTTTATAGGTAAATGGATGCAACTTAAGACTATCCTCATAAGTGAAATAAATCAGACTCATGTTTGTAAATATTGTATTGTCTCTCTATTGTAAAAAGTAAATACTAATAATAAAAAACTGAAAGAGTAATAAGATCCAAAATGTATAATAGATATTGTAATAATGAAAGGGAAAGAAAATGCTCACAAGGAGAGAACAAGTTGTAGGTATACACATACAGCTGTAGATATGTTTAAATGTGCAAGGTAGATAACCATACTACTAAGTCCTTGTTAGTATATGAGACAGAACAGTTTGTGCTGTTATTGTTTGAATATCTGTTCAATTTTTATGCTTTGATTTTGTAATTTGAGCAACTACATCTAAGATAACAATATGTAATATGTCAACTAGTGATGATTTCTTAATGTTATTATTGAAAATTCTGTATCATTTCTACTTTTTTTGTTTGTTTGTTTTGCTTTTTTTCAATTAAAAGAAAAACAGCATTGTATTGGGAAAAAAAAACGAGACCCAAAAATCAGTGAAACAGATTAGAAAAGGCAGAAAGTGCCAGGCACATTCACTGGAAGAAAAATCACGTCTTTAGTAAATGGTGCTTAAAAACCTGGATCTGCACATGCCAAAGATTAAAACTGGACCCATATCTTTCACCATGTACTAAACTAAAATTAGAATAGATCAAAGATCTTAACATTAAAACAGAAACATTAAATCTGCTGTAAGATAGAGATGGCATAACTCTTAAGGACATTGGTGTAGGCAAAGACTTCTTGAATAAAACCTCAATCACACAGGAACTATCACAAAGAATCAACAACTCATCTTCTTAAAAAAGCTCACCTTATTAAAAAAGCTTTTTCAGTGTAAGAGAAACCATGAACAGAATGAAGAGATAACCTATGATGTGGGAAAAAATGTTTGCCAGTTGTTCCACAGACACAGGATTACTATCAAGAACATATAAAGAATTTTAAAAAATCAACCCCCCCAAATTTAAAAACCCAGTCTCAAAATGACCATTTGAAATACACACACATCTCAAATGAAAAAATACAAACAACAAATAAACATATGAAAAAATGTTCACCATCACTTGTCATTTGAGAGATGCAAATTGAAACACTGCGATTCCACCTAACCCTGAAAATAATGTTTTTTTTTTTAATCAAGAAATCAACCAATAAGAAAGGCTATAGGGGCTGTGGAGAAAAAGGGAAACTTTTTCACTTTTGAGAGTGTAGACTGGTGCAACCACTGTGTAAATCTGTGTGAAGATTCTTCAAAAATCTAGGATTGGAGGCCTTGTTTGACCCCAGCTATTCCCTATTCCCCTTCTGGGTTTCATCCCAGAAGAATTAAAAACATTGTACCACAGCAATATATGTGCACCTATGTTTATAGCAGCATAACTTGCAATAGCTAAATCTTGGAAACAAACCAAATACCCATGGGGATATATATATATATATATATATATATATATATATATATTTATATTTATATTTATATTTATATATATATTAGTTAAAGTAGTTCTTAGTTCATGGAAAAGCTTTGTTCTAATATTTTTTAGATAATTAAATGTAGATATCTTGTATTCTGAGTAAC
Source organism: Hydrochoerus hydrochaeris (assembly GCA_004027455.1). Taxonomy (NCBI): domain Eukaryota; kingdom Metazoa; phylum Chordata; class Mammalia; order Rodentia; family Hydrochaeridae; genus Hydrochoerus; species Hydrochoerus hydrochaeris. The sequence goes on along the minus strand of PVLA01000446.1, from coordinate 277,878 downwards.
TAACTTAAAGATAACAATATGCAATGTATTAAACACTGTTATTAAGTTGTTTTGAAATTTCATTTTTTCTCTCTAAAATAAAAATAAATAAATAAATACAAATAGTAAGTATAGGTAAAACTCACTAAATACACATAGTTTCATAAAACTTTCTAATACCACTAGGCCAAAACAGGAAAAATATATGGGGTGTTGAATGTGTACCTGTGTACGGATAGTAAATAAATGAAGGATATGAGGAAAGAGTGCAGAGAACAAAAATACCAGTATGTCAAAGCACAAACAAAGATGACAGCAAACAGATTTATAGTTTTCATTCTCATAAGTACTAATTTTATTTCAAGTCTAGCTGGGAACATTGCATTTGTAATATGTACCAAACTTTTGTTGATGTGCAATATTTACTTGAAAGTGATTTTTAATATACATTAAACTATTTTTTCTGCTTATTAATATGATGAAATTTTAGTTTAGAATATTAAATCTGAATCAATATGTATTGGTGCATCTCTTATAGTTCCAGTACTCTGAGAGGGTGAGGCAAGAAGATCACAAGTAATACAGATACAGCCAACATGGGCTACTCAGAAATTTAGTGAGATGTCTCGAAATTAAAAAAAGAAAAGAAATAAAGCTCTAAAATGGGGTAGGGACAGAGCTCTGTTTGAAGAACAAGGTTCAATCCCTATTACTACAAATAAATATTAAATATGAAACTGCTGAAAGTCATAACTTCTAGCCTTTAAAGGTCGAAAAACAAAATCTGCTATTTACTTCAAAAAATAAAAGAATAATTGGTTCAAATAAAAAATAATATTGCACTTCCTTTTAATTTGTCCGCTAGTAACATTTCTTTCTATGAACAGTGCAGTCTTTCAACAGGTTCTTTATCATCTTCCTACTTTCTTCGCACTTTAATGGGTATGGGATTACCTATCTCTGCTTTTAAAGGAAAAAAATTCTTGAAAGATATCTATTTGTGTTCACTTCTCAATATTTTAAGTATCATTATATTGAATACATTTGAATCTATACTTACATATAAATCAGATTCCTCTACAACAGAAAATATTACTTGGATTCGATTAGAAGTTAAAGTATACTAACAAAAACTGGCCAGATCTATGCTGTGCCATGATCGTGCAAGCACTGCGACCTTTCTTTATGTTTATAAACGGACTGCCTCAATGCATATAAAAGCTTTAATGAGTTTAAAGTAAGTTTAAAAAGTAAAATCAAATGAAAGTAGTGATTCTTAATGTGTTTGGCATAGCACTGTGCTTACCATTTTAAAATGAGTTAGGCATTTTCCCTTTAGAAGATAATAATCTTTGAAGAAATTTACCTTTCTTGTGTATGTTAAAGTGTCTATTTCTGTGTTTCGGTTGACCTTAATTAAATTTTCCTCAGTATTGAAAATGAATTTTATATTCTACTTTGAAGGTACCTGATTCTATTTCAATAAGCTAGTATTGTTTTGGCTAAAATAAGATTAGTCCTTAAAGCAATATTCAACTTATAAAGGAATTGAGTCAAAAAAGGGTTCTCTTTTCACAATTTTAAAAAACATTTTGTATTAGTGTGGTACATTTATTGCAATTCAAAATGGGCAACTGATCCTTTGTCATTAACTAATGATGCTCTCTTTGCTACACCTAATGGTGCCCCGTTTTTCTCTTGGGCTCTATTAATTTTTTCAGATTTCTCCTTTGTTCTTCACATGCATAAATCCTACCATTCAGACTTCTTATTATCTATACTTTTATTAGTTTGTGAGTGTTCTTCAATGCTTCTTGTGAGTTTTTCCTTTCAGTTATTGTATTTTCAGCTCCATAATTTCTGTTTGTTTTTTGTTTGATCTTTAATAATATTCTCTATTTAATGAGACATTGATGTACTATCCATTGTGTCTTTGAAAAAAGTTGCTCCTGGTTCTTTCAGTGTATTTGTAATGGCTCTTTTGAAGTCTGCTTGTTAAACTGATGTCTGCACCTTCATACAAGCAATGTTTGTTGCCAGCTATTTTTGTTGTTATATTTCACACTTCCCTTCCTTACTGGGTATTTATAACTCTGCGTTAAAAGTGGGCATTTTAGAAAATAGAGGAATTCCAAATACTGACTCTCTCCTACTTAGAGATTTTCATGCTTAGTGTCTTTCTTTCTTTCTTTCTTTCTTTCTTTCTTTCTTTCTTTCTTTCTTTCTTTCTTTCTTTCTTTCTTTCTTTCTTTCTTTCTCTCTTCACTTTCTTTTGTGACTTGCCAAAGTGTTCCACAGAAAGTTTCCACACTGTGCTGTGGCTCTGCAGCAGGTGTAGATTTTGCATTATGGAGTCTCCCAGGGAGAACAGTGGGTTTGGGAGAACTGCCTTCAACTCACTGTACTCAGTGTCAGCTTCCACGAATTTCCAGCTGACTGTTTTTGTTTTTTTACGATATCACTAATATGAATTGTTTTATTGTCTGATTTAATCATATTTGTTCTCCTTCAAGGTCCAAGGGGAACAAGAACAATCCAAATCTAAAGTTGGTACAAGGAAGTAAATCATAAATTTCAAAGCGGAAATCACACACACACACACACACACAAACACACACACACAAACACACACACACACATGCAAACACAAAGAATCAATGAATCAGAGTTCATTTTTCAGATGCATAAAAAAACAAAGAAACACTTAGCCAATCTAACTAAAAAAATTAGAGACAAGACCCAAATCAATGTAATTAGAAATGAAAAAGGGGAAATCAAAGAAACCACCAAAATAAAAAACAATTAGCAACAACTACTTCACACACATGTATGTCAATAAATTGGAGAATTCAGAAGAATTGGATAAATTCCTAGATAAAAATGACTGAACCAATAAGGCTTAAAAACCCTGAATAATGCAATAACAAGCATTGAAATATAAGCATTAATAAAAATCCTACTACCTAAGCAAAACCCATGTTCAGATGGATTCACTGCGGAACTGTACAAGAATTTCAGGGCAGTTCTATCACAATACTCCTCCAGATCTTTAATAGAATTGAAAGGGAAAGCACACTCCCAGTCATTCAAAGATGCTACCATTAACCTGTTTCCAAAACCAGACAAGAATGCAACCAAAAATTATAACTATAGACCAATTTGTTTAAAGAATTTAGATACAAAAATCCTCAAAAAGTTATTGGCAAAAAATGCAACCAATCATGGAATATATAGCACATCAAATCTGAGTAGACTTCATCCCCAGAAGCAAGGATGGTTCCATTAGTACTGTAACAGCAAATCAGTACTGTAACACATAACAGAAGCAAGAGAAAAACCATGTTATCACCTCAATAAATGCAGAAAAAGCACTTGACAAAATTCAACTTTCACTTATGACTAAAAAAAAAAAAGATCTTTATCTCAATCTGACAAAAGCCATTTGTGACAAAACTTCTATCAGAACAAGATTAAAAAAGAAAAACTGAGTTTTCTTTCTAAAATCAGGATCAAAAAAAGGAAACAACTCCTTTTCAACATAGTTCTCAAAATATTAGAAGGAACAACTGGACAAGGAAAACTGGATATATATATATATATATATATATATATATATATATATATATATATGAAATAAAAGGGATATGCATATATAAGAAAGAAAAAAGTCAAATTACCAGTATTTGTAGATGAGAAAAACTCACCAAAAGACTTCTATATTAATAACCAAATTCAGCAATGTAGCAGGATACAAAATCAATGCACAAAGTTCAGTAGTGTTCCTGTACTCCACTGAGAAAGAATTTAGGCAAAAATAGCATTCTCAATAGCACCAAGAAAACTTAAAAATTTAGGAATTTACCTAACCAAGTAAGTGAAAGATTTCTACAATGAAAACAGTGCTCTGAAAAAAAGAAATTGAAGAGAATATAAAAAAAATGGAAAATTATTCCTTGTTTCTGTATAGGTACAATCAATATAGTCAAAATAGACATCCTACCAAAATTGTTAAAGAGATTTATTCCAATTCTAATCATGATACCAACAGCATTCTCCACAGAACTAAAGAAAACATATGGAACAAGAATGGTCCCAAGATAGAAAAAGCAATCCTAACTCTGAGTAACAAGAACATAGTAGGAGGTGTCACAAACCCAGACTTGAAGTTATATTGCAAAGCTATGGTGATAAATACAGCATATACCAACATAGAAAAGACAAGAGGATCAATGGAACAGAACAGAGGAGACAGAAATAACTCCAAGCACATTCAACTACTTGACCTTTGATAAGGGGTCCAAAAACACACACTGGGGGAAAGACAGCCTCTTCAGTAAATGGTGCTGGGAAAACTGAATATTCACATGCAAAGATTGACTCTAGACAATATCTCTCATCATGGACCAAACTAAAATATAAATATCCCAAAGAACTAAATATTATGATGAAACACTTAACCTACTGTAAACTATAATAAGCAAAACCCATGAAGTCACAGACAAGTACTTTTTGAACAGAATCCTGGTCATACAGAAAATAGTAGCAAAAAACATGTACTACTAATAAAACAAATAAAAATTTTATATAAATATTTTATAGTTGTATTGATTGTAACTGAAAATAAAGTTTGTACATATTTAAGGTTTAAAATTTGATATCTTGATGTCATATGAAATTATTATCACAATTAAGTCAATTATAATATCCATCCCCTCAGTTATACTTATGTGTGAGAAGAACTATTTAGATCTCTGTTATCAAGTTTAAAGCACACAATATAGCACTGTTGGCTATTATTGTCAGCTATTATGATGTAAACTTGGACCCTAGAATTTATTCATACCATCTTTTAATTTTGAATTTTTTACCAAGCATGTTTGTTTTACCAGAAAGAAGTCCACTTGGCCTCTCATACTGAATTCCACCAATAGAGCACTACAGTGAGTGAAAATTGTTGCAAATGAAAGGTGTCCTACAAATTACTTCTTCTTCATCTGTTACCTATAATGGAGTTGATGCCTGTAAATGTTTAAATAATTGTTTAAACTTGAAACTATTGAAAAATCAAAGAACGTAATGCAAGCTTGTTAGTCTTCCAGTTTTTCTTTATTGTGTGCTGTTCTTAGTTTGACTTACACAAACAGAATTCATCAAATTTTTTATTAATTAAAAATCAAGATTACCTATTGAAAAATGACAGAAATAGACTGTTTTAATGAATAAGTAGCATAACTCTATTATTGAATACACTAATTACACATATATTGCACTAATATATTAAATGATTCAAACATAATTTCTTTCAATAGACTTTTAAAGAATAAGAGTGACATAATTTGATTATTGAATATGCTACCTCATATAATATTTATTTCCATTATTATTATAAAATTTTTGTTTCTATTATTGTATGCTTTTTAAGTTTTAAAATTTTTATTAGTACATTTTCAATACATAATTATCACATTCATAGAAGGAAATAATTTTTAATATTTTTAGTTAAAGTATATGTATTACGTGTTTGTAGGGTTTATTGTTATTGTTTTAATGTCTATATTAAATCCATCTAATTAACAAATCATTACCTCAAGTAGTTAGTATTTTTCATAGTAAAATATTTAAAATCTATTCTTTTGGCCATTTTGAAGTACAAAATATATTGACGACTCTGCAATAGAACAATAAAGCTTATTCTACTTGTATAACTGAAATTTTCCACTTTTGAGCGGCATTTCTACTTACCATCCACCTCTAGGCTCTGATTACCACCGCTGCTGAATTGAACTATTTTAGATTCCAAGTGTAAGTACCACTGTACAGTACGTGTCTTTCCCTGTTTATTTCACTTTGCGCTTCATTTTGTTGCAAACGACAGGCTTTTGCTCTCATTAATGGTTGAACACTATCACGCAGAATGTGCATGCACTTACATGCAGAGCATTGTCGTTAGTTTTTGATGGTGCACTCCTGTGTGACATTCGTATCTTGGTTCTGATGAACAATGTCCTGACACACCGCGGTGCAAATGTCTCTTCTACACATCAGCTTCAATCCCTTGAATATTTACTTAGATGTGTGCTTTCTGGATCCTATAATTCTATTTTAAAATTAGGGGGCAACTTTCTTACTTTTTCTACTAAAGTTTGTATACTTTTGTCATTCCATCAACAATGCATAAAGACTTAAGAAGGGAATTATTTTTATGCTATTATACAGAGACATAACATAAGCTGTTTCTGATATATGGTAATTCATGCACTAAAATATCAAGCCACTCAGAATTTCTCTCCTGCTTGTGTTTGTTAAAAATAGCCATAAACAGTGTTATGTTTCTTTAATGCCACCTACCTGGCAGACTGAGGTGGGAGGATTGCAAGTTCAAGACCAAACTCCAAATATAGTGAGACGCTGTCTCAAAATAAAATTTTTAATAGAAGCTGTGAATGTAGTTCAATGATGGAGCACTTAAGTTGCCTTGGGAAGTCTCTGGTTTCTACCTTATCCCAGAAGAGGGGGAACCTCCAAAATCTCCAAATAGCAGAGATAAAGACTTTTTTAAAAAGAGGCTGGATTTATTATGAAGACTAAAATACAATTATCGCTAGCAAAGTTCATAACAGTTGTGAAATCTTGTCTGCATAAATAGACTGTATGTATAACAAATAGAGAAACTGATGCAAATTTGCATACAGATTGGTGTTCCTCAACTGACTTTACTTTGTCCCTGGGAGACATATGGCAATTGTTCATAAAACGGGTGCTGCTAATGTCCTACAGTGCACAGAGCATCTTCCTACACCAACAACCAACTGACCGAAACTGCCAACCATGCCAAGGCTGAGAACTTGCCATAGATGATTGTGAGTATAAACAGAGAACTCATTTAAAAAGACTGGTATTTATCAATTCATATTTATAATAGCATATACCATGAGTCTAGCACTTTTGGGAATTCAGCAGCAAAAATGATATAGGTAGTTCCCCGAGCAATACAAAATTTCAGAGAGAACTTTGCAGGGAATCAAATGTAGAGTAACTAAAGGGAAAGTCTAAGAGAGTTTTCAAAGACTTTAATGCAAATGGATGAGTTGTTTCACCTATCACCACAGTCAGTGTTAAAATCACTTAACTCCTGGAATATGAACTTAAGCTTCAATCTTTCATGACACAAGGTGGTAAAGAAATAAGTCTTATTTTGAACCTAAGTTTTATTCACTCTGAATGTCAAAAAAGATCTATTTAAATGATCAGAAACCAAGTACAGGAGATTTATTTATATTTCACATTTAACAAATAAGTGTATTGTAATAATTAGTGGAGTTTCATCTTCCCCAGATGAAATTAAAAGGAAAGTTTATGTACAGATTCTGCTTCAAGGATAATGGGTTAGAAGCAGAGTGCAACTGTGATATAGCATATAATCAGTTCCCCTTTAAATGCCTGATCCTATTCTCTTGGATTTGTTTTCAAAACGTCAGGTGAAAGAGATCAGCTGAGAGTAGACTCGTGCAGATTTTTTCTCTTTGATGCCTGAATCTATAGTGCAAAATATTCTTAAAGGTTTTGCTTTTACGAGTCTAGTTAGTATTTTTCATGTACCACATTGTTTTTTTAGAAAATCAAGAAAATTGAACTAATACTAGGAAAGTTTTGTGTGATTAAATCAGCAATAAAATTTTTATCATGTGTAGAAGATGGATGCCCATTGGCCCCACATTAAATCCATTATAACAGCAGAAATACAAGAAGAATAAGTGAAAAACTTGTTATTTGATTGCCTGGAAATGATATACTGGAGATTAATAATGCTGTTATTTTGTTTCATGAGCTCCGTCCTCTTCAGTCTTATGACTGTAGGATTTATATTTCATTTAAGATTACAGAGCTTTCCCCCCATATGTCAAAAGCAGCAATGAATATTGCTATCCTGAGTACTGTACTATGGACAGTCATTCTCCCAACATGACAGGAATGTAAACACAGGTTCACTAAATGAAAGATAGTGGGCTAGACTGTATTGCTTTAAAGGTTATATTTCCTTCAAGAATTCAATAAAATAGAATAGAATGTATAAAATAGAGTGAACAAATAAATTACTCAATAGCACAAAATAATCATAACACTAAATTTCCCTTATTTTTTGTTGATTTAAAGGAGACAGGCTAAAATTTAGATGTGAAATCACCCCTTGCACCCTATTTTATTACAGTGTGTACTTTTGGGGGATGTACCAGAAATTGAACTCTGGACCTCACACATGCCAGGCAGTTGCTACACCAGTGAGCTAAATCTTTGTGCCCTTTGTCTTATTACAAGCAATATGTTAGAAGAAAAGAGAGAGGGACAGAGAAAGAGAGAGAGAGAGAAAGAGAGAGAGAGAGAGAGGGAGAGAGAAATCAAATACACTTCAGTTTTTAAATGGTATCCCAAGCAGGGATTCTGAATTTATTATATCCTTAGAAATAAAGTTTGTTAAAGAAAAACATGAGAGATCTTTTGCCATTGTAATGAAATAATAAAACCAATTACATTTTATTAATATTCTGACTACCTTTTTCTGTAATTTGATAACATTTTTTAAAAAGCATCATTAAATAGGGCGTGGCGGCTCATGCCTGTAATCCCAGCACTGAGGAGGCTGAGGCAGGAAGATTGTTGAGAGTTCGAGACCAGCCTGGCCACAAAGTGAACTCAGGGCCAGTCTGAACTGCCTAGTGAGACCCTGTCTCAAAAGACAAAAAAAAAAAAAAATCATTAAAACATTTAGACATCATAAGGAGGAGACATGTAAGCTAGAAATTTAAAGAAAATTATTCCTAAAATTTATTTCTGAGCTACCTTGAAGAATGTATAAGAGGATAAAAAATTGAATACTTTCCAATCAGATCTTCCCCAAAAGACTTGAGCACTCTGAGGGCAATCTTCTCCAGTAGTTTTATGAAAGATAGGGGAATGATTTTTGTGAGATGTTTGTTTATGCTATACCAACTGATGGCATATGGAATATCACATACATAAGGTACATAAAATATATTAGAGACCTTTATTCTTTGGTCCTCTGTACCCAGGGGATAATTTAGACAATTAGGTTTATAAGCTACTAACATATTTTCTGACTAAATATTTAATATATTACTTTCCTCGGTAAGTTTCTTCAGAGAGATCAATTGAAAAAAGAATTGATTTGTCTGGTAATGACTTGACATGGAGATTCTTGTTAATGACTGTGAACAGGTTTCCTTGCTTTGGACATGTGCATTGGCACTAATGGGCTGTCTGAAGCGCTTAAATGTTTGGTTCTTCACTTGGGTCAGGCGAGCCAAGATTATTCCCAGAACAGCTTCAGGTCAGCTTCAGCATTCCAATGTGTATGGAGTGAACTACCCAAACTGCGAATTACAAAGCAAGGATGAAATTAACTTGTTTGGGAAGATTTTAAAGGGTATTGATTGTTTAGGGTTAACTACTGAATGATCAATTTTGAAGAAGACCAAATCGCTCTGTTTCAGTGGTGTCAGACCCCACTAAATGAATCCTAACACAAGGACACATGTGCCACAGCTCGGAAATGTGACTCCTGAGAGAAAGGAAGAAACAAAGCCAATGTGAGGCCAAATTAGCAAAGCCACTGGTGAATCCAAATTCTACCTGCACATGTGGGGAGTCAGAAGGCCTTGCTTGCCCAGTGATTTGCTTCAAATAAGAGAAACGGAAATCTTTAACCAACAATCTCTGTTCTCTATTGTTTGAAGATTGCCTTATCAGAGGACTGCTGGGCCACTCCTTGGCCAGATCAAGCTAGATGTTGCTAAAGTAGAATGTGGGGAAATGTAGATCTTAAGTTTGTGCAGTAGTAGATCAAAGTGAATTTGACTCACATGAAATTTTCCACTTCAGTCTGCACTGAAATCGGAACTGGGCAGAGGGAATGTAATGCAGACAACAAAGGCAACATCACAAACACAGAGAAGTGCGTTTCCGTAGGAAAACAGATAATGCAACCTGGTCTTCCTTTTGTCTGAATGCTGGTCTGTGGATCATGAAGACTTGGGTGCAGTTGATTTTGATGTTACTCCTGGCATGTGACACTAAAATGAGGTCACTGGGAAGTACTGTCAACTTTGTTACATGCACGGACACTACTGACTGTTTAGTTGTAACTGTAACTATGTTTACTTATAAAAGCATCAGAATAAAACTGATGTAATCGATTCATCACTCTTCAATTAGAGATACTACTTCAAAAGAATCCTTCTAATTCCTGATTATGGAGTTTAACAAGATTGATCTGTGTCTAGGATTACTGTAGTGGCTTTGGAAAGGGGTATTAATTTATTATTTTTTTTCAGAAAGTAGACAGGTTTGTGATACCAAATAATAACATTCATGTTGGGTAATTGGTACACATAAACATCATATGTTAATCACTTTTACTACACAAAGGCCTCCCTTTTCCAATTCCTCTTCCCATTTCCACAAAGTAGGAATCATTTTGTAGTGTCATGTATTTAATTTTTTTATAAAAACATATTAAATTTTCTCAATCAGATAAGGCTTATTATAAGCCCAAATGTATTCAAAGGTAAGAATGTCTACATTCTTTAGCATTCTTTTTTATATATTACATACACAGGGGTGAAAATAGAATGACTTCAATTATCCTCAATACACATGTCTAGATACTAACACATATTTATATTTCATAAACATACAAGTATATTTCATTCCAAATGAGCTTTAGTAAAAGGATAACTATTAACCTATATTCTTGATTTAGCAATGAACCACAATATTAAACAACTCCTATGACCTGAGTAGGTGCTGTCATAAATTCAAAGCTTAGAAATTTCAGTAGTTTGGTTTCTTCTAGAGATGGAGAGATGTTATCAGAATGATTGGCTAAAGACAAGGGAAAAAGTTGCATGGCACTCACTAGGGTCTTAGTCTAGGAAAAGTGAATTCAGGAAACAGATTGAGCAGTAAATGACACACTTTGGCAGCCAGTTCCTCTGACAGCTAAGTGACTGTGGGAGCAGTGCTAAGTTATTGGACCTCCAGCTGGAAATGGACTCTTCAGACACATTTTGCATCTATGGAGCAGGCACTTACTGGCCTCTTTTTCAGTTCTTCAATACATCTTGACTCTAGATCTAGCAGCCTACTGAAATTCATTAATTTAACATTCATGGTCTCGTCTAATGCTGGAATTAGGGATTTAGAAGTCAATCTAAACTTTGTATGATGCGTGACTCAACTTCTTATTCACTTTTTGCCTGCAAGGCAGTGCTCTGGAAATGATATATTTTGGGCCTTTTTCTGAGATTAGCACATTTATAAGAATATATAAAGAGTAAAGTTTGATAGCCAGATTTCTGGTATTTGGAAACCAGCTCCAATGTGAATCAGATATGGCTTTGGATATTTTAAATGCTCTGTGTCTCAGTTTCCTTATCTTTAAAATGGAATGATATTCATACCCAACTCAGAGATGTTCTAGGAATTAGAGATATATCTAATGTTCAAAAAACATTTCCTGGCACTCAAGAGTTGATTGCTGTTTTGTTGTAGTTAATACTTTGTGATTTCCAAAGCTCTCTCTTCTAAACTAACTCCGTATTCTTTCACACCACCTTATCCTGATAGAGCACATTAAAAATCCTTGCACTCCCGCTCTAGTTTTTTGAAAAAATGCAAAGATTGTTCTTCCCATTAGTTTGACTTGCTGGAGAATACATAAATTCATAGAACAGCTTCATCATGAATCTCAGAAATGGACATCATTTAGAACAATGTGTCTCAGAGACCTCTTAGTCAAGTTATCATTGTGTTAGATATTTATATTTTTAATAATCTCATTTTTATATGTTTTGTCAGTTTGATGTGAGAATGTGTAAATGTGAGATTTTAGCTTAAAAATAGTAAGCGTAGGTAGATAATGGGAGCAGGAAACATTCATATTTTATTCATTGCTATGTGACTAGGACAGTACCTGTGTGCCACGGTTAATATCTAGATTTCCTCCAAGGCTTCAAGGCCAGGCTTTTGGAAGGTGATTGGGTTATGGAGGTTTATAGGTGGCTTTCTGTTAGGAGATAGAGTCTGACCGGATGAGGGAGGTCACTGGAGAGCGTGGACACTTTCCTTCCCCATCTCCTCCCCATCTGCTCTCTGTGCTTCCTGTCTTTCCTCTCTGGAGCAGCTGTCCCCCCCAGGCCTGCCTGCCTTGCCGTGTTGCATTGAAACCACCTAACTATGGCCTGAAGCGTGAGTGAATTAACCTCTCCTTTAAATTGTGGGTGTTGGGTATTGTGTCTCAGCAATGAGACAGTGACTAAGACACTGGCATATAGGAGGATAAATAAGACTTGTTGAATGACTGGCTTAATTACTTATTAAAACGTTATCTGTACATGTGCATTTTATTTTATTTTGTAATAGAATAATCCTAACTTAAAGGATTATTCAAATCATTTTTTATATTAAAATAACTCATTTTTGCAGGCCAAATTATAATAAGCACACAATCTAGAAATCTCCTAGGAAAATTACAAATGTAAGATGAAATTTCTTCAAAAGAGCTACACTTTATTAAGAATAAAACTATGCAGTTCATGAGGTGACATTTATAAAGGAAAATGTTGTGTATTAGGTAATTGTGTATTTATTTCATTTATTAGAAGGTAACCTTCTATCTAATTATCTTCTAGTTATCCAGATGCCTAGAAAACTATGTATTTTATTTTTAAAAAGAACTCTTAAGAGCACAATTAATCATTATTGCCATTTCAAATGTATATATTACAGTAGTTGAAGCATTCATGAAAATACTGATATTAGAATGTTACTGGAAGAAGTATGCTTATTATTCCTAAATATTTGTCTACTAAAACTGTGCTTAAATTTTCAGTTTTTGCTTTTGCTCACTGAGCAGCTATAGGCTGTCTATATTTATTGTCATGCATATATAAATATATATGAATATCAAATACATTTTCACCAAATAGCAAATGGGGTATTTTATTCAATATTATTATTTTATTGTGAGTTTATAGTATTGCTATTTACATGAAGCTTAGGTAGTTGACAGATTTAATAGGTCTGCCCTACACAAGCTGAGTAAACTTAAGTTTTTAAAGATTGTCATTTTTTCTTAAAAGTCTTAAATTTCAAAGAAAAGTAGCCTGGATGAAGTTTTCCTTTTTAATTCCTTCTAGAGTAATGTGCTGCTTTTCTTTTCTGTAAATGATGAGCTGACAAGATGAATGTTTTCGTCCATGCTTCATTTAACACATGGCATTTTTATGTGTCAGACATTTATACTTAGTATACATTTATACTTTAAGATTTCATCATTAGTTTACAGGCTATACAACAGGATTAGACACTATGTTGTTATTTATACAACAGATTATGTTTAGCTGTTCTGGATTCCTTCTTTTCATATTTTTAATATTCTATTTGATTGATAGGTATTTTATTGTGAGATACACATATACAAATATATGCATTTAAAGGACAGCTGAAATTTTCTTACAAACAAAAAAATTATAGAAAGCAACATTCCCACAAGTGTCAACATGATTTCTTTTAAGTAGAGTCAACTGAAGTTGTTATTGTTTTCTCTTGCCCTACTATTGTTTCTAAATACATTTTGCTCTCCCAGTTCATTTTTATTTGGTAAACCTTTTGTAAGTTACCAAGCCAGGGATATAGCTCATCAGCAGCAAAGCACCTGCCTAGCAAGTGCAAGGTCCTGAATTCAATTCCCGGTACCAAAAATTTTTTTTTAATAAAAATATTTTTTTAATAAGAATAAATAAGTAACATATAAGTTATCAAAAATTCTTCCATCTCTTCCATCTGCAGCTATAAGGACTTAGTTTTCTGACCATATTCTGTCATGATTTGTATTAACTGTCACATTTCTTTGAGATCTCAGTTGAGGTTTTAATCTCTCATTATGTAGAACACTGAGAAAAGTATCATTTTAGTATACTATCTGTTTTTTTCCCTAGATTTTCAAGAATAGGATCTTTCACACCATTCTGGGTGTCATACCTTGCAACTTTCATAAAAGAGAATCATTATAACTTCAATATATGTGGTTTTACATCCCTTGCAAGTGGTTATTAAAGTCCTATATAAAATGTTACTCAAACTATTTTTTCCTAATTGTTTTTCTATCATTCTACTTTTGAAAGAAGAAAATAATATATACCATAAATATAATCACAATATATGTTGTAGTTTTTAATAAAATAAAAGTCAAATGTTAGTCACTCAAAGACTTGAGTTCTCCATATCTATAAACTAATACTATGACCTAAAATATTGCCAAATCAATTTTTCCATGCAAAATAATTTTATGATGATATTTGCTTTACACAATTCTGCCGAAGTGGGCTAAGCAAATGACCTTTGTGGTGTCAGTTGCGCTGTCTTCCGCTCTGCGGAATCGGGGTTGGCTGCTGTGCACTCAATGCTAACTTCACTCTGAGGTTGACAGAATAATCATACAGAACAGGGCTCAGCCGAGGGCATATTCTAAACAAAGATAGTCTGATGTAGGTCACCAAGATGTAAGCAAAGTTAGGCATAAAATATTTGTACATTTTATATCACAGTATTTTAGTTGTTCTTGGTATTTTAGTAGTTCAAAAATTATATGTTCTACTAAGAGTTGAAAATAGGATCTTCCCAAATTGAAAGAAAATTCAATTGTTCTGATACATTGGCCATTTGCAGTATTTTATTTGTTATATGCCTATTGTTTTCATGGCTTCCCTCTTGTTCTGAGGTCTTAATTTTAATGAAATGAGAAGTTATATACTGAATGCCAGGAGACTTCTTAATATATTGCCCTTCCTTCAAAACCAATTACTGGTTTTATTAAAGTGATTTCAGCTAATTGTACAGCAACTGTGCCAATCATTTAAAAACTCATTAGTGCTCAAATATTAGCAATCATTAATTACTTTGCATACACTAGCTGTCCAATTTTATTTAATTTACAAGCATATTTGGCTCACTAATATTTTTGATATATTGAAGTTGATTTTTATATAACATGAAGGCAGTCAATAAAATAAAAGAAGCTTTCTAATATCTTCCAAAAATACCTATACTGTATCCTGGGATAAATCATTAAAGAGAAGAAAACTATGCCTTTAATTTTGAGAAAAGTATAATTTTACATATAAAACATATTCTCAATTTAATTATGTCTGCCTCAAATATGTGTGAAAAGTTATACACATTTCATAGTTTGGGTTCTTTTATATTTCATATTTTTGCTTTACTGTATTACACTATTGCACTCCATGTATATCTTAATGCATTCAAATATTTAAAGGAAGCCTTTAACAGTAAAGATAATGTAGAGAAAAATATATTGGAAAGATTTTCAGAATTAAAATTAATTTTACTGATCTCATTTCACTTGAATCCTCCCACAGACGATTGTGATTTTTTTAAATATTTTCTAACATAGAGCTAAATTTTAATGAATTTTTTTATTATAAGAACATATTTTACCTTTACAAAAATAATACATAATGTGTCTTTAAATTTTATTAGGTTATAGTATAATAAAATCCCAATATTAATCATTAAAAAGAATTGATCTTGCAACATCAAATATCTAGTATTTCTTAAATAGTTCACCAAGGTTATAGTTTCTAAGAACTGATTACTGTCTTGGTTGCATTTGTTTTCTGTTTTATTGCTTGATCTTTCATTTATTTACTTATCTCCTTTCCCTACTTGCCCAAATCTACTGAGATGCAGACCAATTCCTTCACCCTTCACTGTTCACTGTACTGGGATCTATTTCACTGAGGAAGCCAAATGTACCCTTAAGCTGGGATCCCACATAGCATAACCCCATATTCCTTAGATTTACCCAATTCCTAGGAGATATCAGCTTTGGAAATCAGTATCAAGACTCGCAAGTGCTAATATCTATGAGGAATAAAATTTCAAAAAGTATTTCTTTTGTCAAAAATGACACATATTGACTTATCTGTATGATTATATAAATTAAATATTTATTCCACTTTATAGAAAATATAAGAGCAATATTTGAAACTAACATTTGCAAAATGAATCTTTCAAGATACAGCTTTCCAGGTGCAGCACTCAGGCCATACATAAGTTTGCTACCACTGAGCTAAAGGGTTGGGGTGTCACATATGATTTATGTGATGATGCAATTTTGATGTTTGCAAGGGGTTGATTTTTCAAGCCCCCTCTTTTTTTTCCTTTTCTCTCTGCTCCTATTAACAAAGCCTCCTGTTACCTCCTTCTTCAGTGTCAGTAGAACGTTTAAAACTCAGAAGTATTTAGCCTGTGCATGGCATTTTTCTTCTAGTTAAACTCCATAGCAGCTAACACATTCCGTCTGCTTTGCCCAAGCTCTCTGTCTGTCACTGGTTTGACATCCTCACCTCCCCAGGAGCTTCTTGTGTGAATATTCAACATTCTCATTTTTTGGTTTGAGTCATTAGCCTCAGTATCTGAACTAAACTTTGGATGAGGGTGGTTTTTTTTTTTTTTTTCCTGTGGGGAGGTAAAAGAATTGATATCACAAACAGATGCTTTAGGTTATGACTACTGCTCATGTAGATTTCTGGTGCTTTGGGCTTACTAACTGGGCTATCACCTCTTCACAGATTGTGTGAGATGGCATCAAAGCTTCTTAGTGAGATTCCACTTTGAAGTTTGTTGAGCCTCTGGTATATATTTAGCCCATCTAAATTGGAAATGTCACTAACTGTCAATTAAGGACAGGAATAAGGTTTGGTCCATCATTAAACTTGCCCTGGGTTGTGTGTTTGCCTGAGCCTATCTGTGTAGCTTAACATGAATTATAAGTCATGAATCCAGGATAAGCTGTAGTTGATGCCAGGCTTAAGGGAGCAATTCTTGTCTTGTAGCCTGTTGTGTTTTTCAAACAGGTATTGTTCACTTTCTAAAAAATATTCCAAGAAAAAGATTTCCACACTGAGTGGTATATGGGCCCAGCAGATAGTCAAGATAAGGGAAGATTGCTCTTGTTTTGCTCAAACCAATGCAATCTTTGGTCTCCCCAGAAGTCCTTTCTGTTATTAATACTTTGTCAAATTCTCTTGAGTTTACAGGAGTCTCTTGAGTCATCAGCTTGAAAATTTGAACCAAATTCTGTGAAGTTTATCTTGCAAAATAACCAATAGTTACAATGCTGAAAACATTTTAGATCAGATTTTCAATAAAGTTAAAAATATTGAACTGATTCCAAAAAAAAAACACAAAAGAAATAATGTGTTTCAGATAGTTGAAATCATTGATTTTCCCACAAAGAAAGATAGATAACCTATACTCTTGATTCTTGGTCTATATTTTTATTTTAGAATTTCATTAGTCATTACTTATGATAAAGATAACAGACAGAACTAAACATATGTGTTTCATTAACTGTTGTAGTCAGTGATTGTACAGAGAACAATTCGAATCAGGACATGGAATTTATAATATTATTTTATGATAGTCACTCAGAATTAACAGAAAAAAGCACAGGAAGTCTGTCCACAATACCAAAGACATAGAATATTCAGCCAAGGGCCTGAATTCCACAGCAATGCCCTGAGTGAATCCAGATGAAGACCCAGAGCCCATGACAATGCTTTTCACAAGTCCAGCTGGAGGTCTAGAGCCTACAGATAGGACTCACTCCAGTCTCTTTTATGGATCTATGCTGGGAAGGCCCAAAGGTCAGTGGTGGAAGGCAGAAAATCTATGCCAGCAGAGTGAAGGAGCTGTACTGGTAGGCTGGGGGTTCTATCCTGAAGCCAAGAAGTCACACTCAAAACAGAGACCAGGGTTGTCCTGAAAAGCACCACAGTCATCCTCAGTGGCACGGAGGCCCTGAGCTCCTCTGACGATAAGCACTGTCGAGTACATGCCAGGAAGCCAGCATGACAAGTTTGTCCTGGAAGTTAAGTGGCATACATCTTCCCCTCCAGAGCCAGGAAGCAATGCTCAATGTAAAGAGCTCCTCCAGGAGAACCAAACACTCAAACAACAATACTTAGTGAAACCCACACTGCCTCAATGCCTTTCTTCTCCTTCTCCACATTCCTATTTATGCTGGCAGCTTTTCCTCAGATGGAACATCTATGCTCAGCACCATGGTAATTTAATTCTGCTGGCGTTAAATTGACCACCAGTTTTTAATCCATAACAATCCACCCCCAGTCAACTTAATAACCACATACATTTCCTTAAACTAGTTTTTAGTGGCAGATTTGTAAAAGTTAACATATCTTGTTCTATTCAGATATTCATTAATACAATTACATATATACAATTCTTTTTGCACTTATTCCTGCACCAAAAACAAATTTAAAGGATTGCCAAGTTTCAACATTAAAACATAATACTTTGATTAATTAATCAGGTTACAAGTATATAAAAACAACATTAAAATCACACTGAAAGAACAATTGGAATCACAGTCCTTGCTTCCCATTAACTTTTAACATGGCATGGCAAGACTAAACTATAAGGATCTCCTGCAATTCAAGTATACTCTTATCTTCAGGTGAAAGACTTCAGGTCATTTTTTCCATTGTCTTGTTCTTCTAAACAACTATATTTTCCTCTGTTTCATCTTTGTAACCCACAGTTCCATGAGAGCCTTCTTCTTGGACAAATGTTTTACTCTACTGGCTCTTTGCTCTAAATGTCCAACATAGATCTGGTCAGAAAGCTCTCAGAAGTACTAAGTAACCATCCCAACAGTAGACTGCACTGAAATTTTCCTGCCACCAGGTAATACCTCTAAAAACAAGCAAAATGAAGACCCACTTTCAGCCAAAGCACCATACACTACCTGGACTCCAGCAGTCAGTGCAGTGCTTCTCAACAGAAGCCTCCCAAGCTTCATCCTAACCGGCAGTGTTTCCATCAGTGCTCTGAGTTTCCAGGCTCCAACCAGAGTCTCCAATGTAGTTTATGGCATACAGGGCTGTCTTTTTGGCCAGTCTCTCAAAAACTTTCCAAATTAATTTGCAAGGCTCAAGTCACATGGCAAGGCAACATAACAGCAATAACCCCACTCTCACAGTACCAATTTCTATTGTAATCAGGGGTTGTGCAGAGAACAACTAGAAACAGGACGTGGGGTGGATTGCAAGATGGTTGACTGAGTGGTGGCATGATGAAAGAGCCTCTCTGAAAAGAAACCAACTCATACACTGGAATCTGACAACATGGAGAGAGTCAGACAAAAGGAGAGGAATTCTCATGTCCAGGAAGAAACTGAGGAAAAGAAAAAGAAAAAGAAAAAAGAAGAAGAAGAAGAAGAAGAAGAAGAAGAAGAAGAAGAAGAAGAAGAAGAAGAAGAAGAAGAAGAAGGAGAAGTAGTGTGGATGGAGGAGGGCTGGAGCTGGATTGGCATGTCTTAGAGTCAGGTGACTCATGACCAAGCTGAGATCGAGGCCCTGCTGAGAGGAGGGTTTGATGA
This sequence comes from Hydrochoerus hydrochaeris, assembly GCA_004027455.1. Taxonomy (NCBI): domain Eukaryota; kingdom Metazoa; phylum Chordata; class Mammalia; order Rodentia; family Hydrochaeridae; genus Hydrochoerus; species Hydrochoerus hydrochaeris. The sequence continues at coordinate 258,398 of PVLA01000446.1, read as the reverse complement.
GCTCCAGACCCTTGGCTGGGGGAAGCGATGCGTCAGGGAATGGAAACAACTAGTCAAGCTGCATGAACTTTGGTAAGTGGTGGGAACTGGATTCCCCATAGCAGGAGGACCGGCTAGGCGACATTTTGGAGTTGAGCAGGGCCAGCTTGAATCAAAACCCAAGGCAACATCAGTTGATGGCCTCTGGTCCAAAGCAGATTGGTGGGATCTGCTTGGGCTGGGTCAGGCCCCTGGTTGAAACCCAATAGCTGGGGACGAGGCTGCTGTGAGCCAGTGGCATCCCCAGGGAACACATGAACTTGCTGAAGCATAAACTGGTTGACTGAGGTAGGGGAAGGGGCTGGCTCTCAGCGTGCACCTCACAGATCCACAGCGGACTGGGGGGTGGCACTTACCTAGCCAGTGCACTGCAGAAAAAATGTAAGCAATAGGAAAGGCTTGGAGACCTCCACCACCCACCCATTGAAGGGGGCCGGAAACATGACAAGACAGAGAAACAACAAAAGGTCTCTAACTGTGGAACCAGGGAAAGTGAGTCCAGCAGAGGTAAATGCAGAGGAGGTTGAGGGCAGCAAACCTGTAATGTCAGAGACAGCCTCATCGGAAATAAAGAAATACTTCCGTGACCTCATCGACGAATTTAAATCTGAAATTCTAACTCAGGTGAAGCAAGACATAAGAAGATTAATAAAAGAAGTCCTGGGTAATCCTCAAGTAGACACAAATGAAAGAATAGAGGAACCCAGAGAAAGGAGAGAAGCCTTTGATGAAGAATATAAACAAAACCTAGAATATATGAAACAGATCCAAAGAGAATATCAGGAAATGAAAAACTCCATTGAAACCTGGCAAAACCTTGTAACAGAAACTAAAGACAAACTTTCAAAACTTGAAGATAGATTTGCAACATATGATCATGAAAGGAAGGATCTCTTAAAAATAACAAGGAACCAGGAAGCAACGATACAAAGGCTAGAAGATGACAAGAGGATTTATAACCTAAGAATAAAATATGTGAATGAAGATGCAGCGACAAATACAAATGAAATAAAAAGTCTATTCACAAAAATAATTAAGGAAAACTTCCCAAACATAGGAAATGGAAGTGAAGTTCAGATAAATGAGGCATACAGAACTCCAGCCAGCTACAACCCAAACAGATCTACACCCAGACATATAATAATCAGGATCCCAGAAGTCCATCACAAGAACAGAATATTAATAGTGGTCAGAGAGAAGAAACAGCTTACCCATAAAGGAAAACTCATCAAAATCACAGTGGACTTCTCAATGCAAACCAAGAATTCAAATCAAGAAGAGCTTGGAGTGAAATATTCCAAGCCTTGAAAGGAAATAACCTCCAACCCAGAATGATGTACCCTGCAAAACTGTCTCTCAAAATTAATGGAGAGACAAGATATTTCCATGAAAAAGAGGAACTGGGGGAGTTTGTGACCAGCTATCCAAAGAATACTGAAGGACATTCTAGAGAGAGAGAAGAAAACCACCAGGGTTTGGGGAACAACGGCAGAAAGGCCTCAAAGAAAGGGGTAGACAGTGGAATGAAGGAGAAAAGTAAACAAACAATGATGAAAGAAAAATAGCACTGCAGAGGTAAGACAGAGAAGATTGGTTATATTGCTGTTTTATCTTGACTGATTTTATTTGAATCTGATTTTATTTGAATTTTCTTTTCTTTTCTTTTATTTGAATCTGGTATACTTGAGAGTATCAAGTCTGAGAGCAGAGGCAACTACTCTGAAGATGACAAGATTCAATAGGAATCAAACCCATTCTGGTTTGATTACTAACTGCCTTTGAAGTCCTATAATATCTCCAATGTTTAGATTTTATTAATAGTGTAATGCAATGCTAAGTTTAATTATACTATGTTTGATGATAGACAATTTTATTGAAAACAAGAGACATAATAGTAACTACCACAGATCATCTAGTACTGTGGTTTTATATGTCCTTTTCATATTGTGTTTCTCTAGGAATTTGTATTGCTGACTTGTTTTGATTTGTTTCTCCCTCTAATACAGAAAGGCTAGGTATACATATAGAGACTTATACATGTGTAGAACTTCTAAGTAGTTTACGAGAATGGATTATAGTTATTGTAAAGAAAAAAAGAGGAAAAGAAAGTATTCTAAAGGATATAACTGCATGTATGTTTGAGTGTGCAGGATTGATAACAATGTTGCTAAAGTTTTAGTTGGATGGATGAACAAAACTGTTTGCAGTCTCACTGTTTGGATGTCCACTTTGTAGGCTTTACTTTTGTAACTTGAACAACTACTTCTAAGAGGAAAATATGTAATTATTAACTAGTGATTTCTTACTGGTTACTATTTTTTTTTGTTTTGTTTTTGAGATTTTGTATTATTTCTACCCTCTGTTTCAAATTTTTTTCTTTAAATTAAAAAAAAAAGAAACAGGATGTGGAATTTATATTATTATTTTATGATGGTCACCCAGAGTTAACAGAAGAAAGTGCAGGAAATCTGTCCACAACACCAAAGACATAGAATATTCAGCCAACGGCCTGAATCCCACAGCAGTGTCCCACATGATTCCAGATGATGATCCAGAACCCATGACACTGCCTCCCATGAGTCCAACTGGAGGTCTAGAGCCCACAAGAAGGACTCATGCCAGTATCTTTTACGGATCCATGCTGGGAAGGCCCAGAGGTCAGCGGTGGAAGCTAGGAAGTCTATGCCAGCAGAGTGAAGGAGCTATGCTGGTAGGTTGAGGGTTCTATGCTGGATCTGAGAAGTCACACTCAAAACAAAGACCAGGGGGCTGTCCTGAAAAGCACCACACCCATCCTTAGCAACATGGAGGCCCCGAGCTCCTCCGACAACAAGCACAGTTGAGTACATGCCAGGAAGCCAGCGTGACGAGTTCATCCTGGAGACCAAGCGGCACACATTCCCCTCAGGAGCCAGGAAGCAATGCTCAATCTGAGGACCAGAGATTCTTCAGGAGAACCAAGTGCTTGAACAGCAACATGCAGGAGAACCCACAATGCCTCAATGCCTCAATTCTCCTTCTCCATGTCTCTATTTATGCTGGCAACTTTCTTCAGCTGAAACATCTACCCTCAGCACCATGGTAATTTAATTCTGCTGGCATTAAACTGACCACCAATTTTTAATCCATAACATTAACATATGACTCCCATCTAATAAATGTTTAAACAACTGAACAAATATTGATCCTTCTTTATTTGGTAATATGGATGGAATGAAACCAACCAAAGGCCATCATCAGCTCAAATTTATGTATTCATTTTAATTTCATAATTTGAAGACAATTCCTAAAATGGAATTTTAAATTAATACAAAGAGGAAACAAAATTTTGGTAAAAAATGAAATATTTAAAAAGATGTGGCAGGGGCTGGGGATTTAGCTCAGTGGCTTAAGTGCCTGCCTTGTAAGCACAAGGTTGTGAGTTTGATCCCTGGTACAAAAAAAAAAAAATGTGGCAATCATGGCTCCTGGCATTTGAGGTAGGGGTCCCAGGATATTTAACATTCTGTTACTTATGAAGATAGTGCAATATAGTAACATTGTTAATTTCCTATTAACTTATTTTGAAATTCTGTATCATTGTTTTTATTTTCCTCTCTTAAAAGAAAAATAAAAAAGAACAGTTGCTACTTGACTTTTTTGTCAACATTGAAGTTCTTATTATCTCTAAGACAAATCAACCAAGAAGTCCACTCCTTAAGTGTTAGTGTTATAGTAACATAATATTAATCTTACTGAGATACCTTCTAAGAAGGTTAAAGAGAAGTCCTACTTCAGAATAATTTTCTTTGTGATTATTTATTTATTTTGTACCGGGAATCAAACAACTAGTGGGTAAAGATCTCTCATGTGAAAGTTTCTTTTACTAGTTAGTAAACAAATGCAGTTACAACACATTAAAAATTTAGAGTAAACCGTGAAAACTTTTGAGGTGTCATTTGTTCTCTCAGTTTTTGTTGGTGAATGAAAATGACAAGGTCATTGGGGCTCTTCAATTAAAAGCAAATTATTATCAATTGCAGTAATAGCAATATCAATTCATTATACCCCACTCTCTGCATTGGAAAAACAGAGAGATGGATGACTATGTATTCATGAATAAAAAAGATTTTCTTATATTATAGGACAGAAACACAAAATTATGGACCTGTGAGATTATATAGAAATGGATACATAGCTGGGTACTACCATCTTGAGAAAGGAAGAGGAAACAGTGTCTCCCCAACAACAACAAATCTGTGAATTAAAAGGAGGGAGTTAAAAACTGGAATGAAAAGAATGACTTAAGAGTTCATCGCTCTGTGAAATATGAACCCGAATCTCTGTGCATAGCGCTCATGAAATATGAAGAGAAAATGCTCTGGGTAACAAAAGAAGTCTTTATCTTTGCTGCATGCCAATTTCCATTGCTCAAAAAGCCAGAAGTTGCAGGAATACTGAGAAATACATGTCAAACGACAGTTCTACAATATGTTGCAAAATTCTTCAAAACATAAAATATGAAATGAGAATCTTTGTTGCTGGGTAATTAGTTTTGTTTTTTTAAGAGGATAAAACCAATGATAATAAAACCAATCAAAACAAACCAATGTAAAAGATACAGAACTTCAAAACATTATGAAATCAATAATACCATAATGCTTTTTGATATCTTCAAAATAGGTTCAGATATCTTTGGAAATAGTAAAAATCAAACAGAACAGCATAGAATAGAAACAATAAAAATAAAACAATGAATGCAATAAAGGATTTCAAAATAAGCCAATCCAAAATTGCTACCATAATATATCTTGCTATCTTTGTCAGTAATTAGTTTAGATAACCAATTTCCAGAGTCTTGAAATTTGTTTTTAATTTTATGTTACTGTTAAGATAGACACTTTTTAACTTACGACAGTTCTAGCCACCCAGAAAATAGGCAAACTATAGTAATGCACTCGTGCTCATTTAAATGATGTAATTGTGTAAGATCTAGTCAGCAATGCTTGAACATGCATGCACACTTTTACAGATTTTGCCAAGCTTGATTGGCGTAGGGCAGATACATGAGACATGCTCACACTTTTTGAGTGAAATTCCTTTTTAAACACTGATTTAAGATGGCAGTCAATTTTTCATCGTTATAGTAAAACATAGAACAGTTTTGTCCAAGAAATTATGTTAGCTTGTTTATCAGAATGCAAGATAGGTACTTTTCTTTTCTGTCTTTTTTTCATATTGTCATGACCCATTTTTGAAGCCCAAACTAAAAGTTTGTCTCTGGGTAAAACAGTTAATATGACCACCATAAATAAAATAGAGCCTTTAAGGATTAGGATTTTTAAAAGAAGATTTAACCAATCTGTGGATGATTATACGTATCATTACTACACTTGGTAACCCTCTTTGCCTGTGTTTAAAACTTAAAAATATAAATATCACTTTATGATAGGTTATTGCAGGTTTAATATTATAATTGCATCAATTTTAAGGATCCCTACTCAATATGTGACAACATTAAAATTACTAGTTCTACCCAATCAGCAATTGGAAAATGACTAATATATTTCACCCTATGTCTATTTCAGTGGCTTCTTAGATATAGGTCACTGTCATTTTCAAAAGGATACAGTTACCCCTGTTCTAGGCTACCAATGGAGGAGTAACTCAGTAGTTCTAATAAAGTGTATAAATCACACCATCTATGTGTATAAACTACACATTGACCTTTCTCCGAGAGCGCAGAGCATGAAAATTACAATGGTGATATCATCCTCCTTAAAACGTTCATGAAAGACATACAAATCACACGTTTTAGTAGTTTCAGAATCCTGATTTAATATATTCCTTTTAACAAATTCTACTTAATTTTACTGATGTTACTGCTTACTAATCAGCACCCCCTAAATGGCACTTGATACAACAAAAGAATCTTCAATCTGTCCATATCAAAATCCACAGGGATTAACCCCTTAGAGATTCATTCACTGTGGAGTGTTTTGTATCCTTCTCTATTGTTTCCTGGAGTTTCTGAACTAGCAATGAAGTAGAGTATTCAGTGAACATCTGATATAACTAACTGTCTTTCTGGTCACGTTAGAGGGAAAAAAAATGCTGGTCATGAAGTGAAGTTTCTAAAAAGTGGAGACTCTGCAGACCCTGACCCCACCTCTCTCCAGGCACAGATAGTCATTATGTCTGGAGTCATGAGTGTAGCATGTCACAGAGCTCAGCACGGCTACTGAGGCCTTCCTGATGGAATCACATCTCGTCTTCCCACCCTATTTCATCTCTAAGAGATGCTGGTCTCCCTTGTTCCCCACGCCTTGCCAGACTGTCATGGTGCTGAAAGCGATCACTTCTCCCCTGAGGCTCAGTGAATGGCAGCATGACCTTGTGTACTCTGCAGAAACCATTCGCCCTGTCAGCGGTGATGGAGCACAGAGGTGCAATGTTTCTGCTTTCTAAAGGTCAAAACCCGAGTCAGTACATTGGACAAATGGAAGGTTGTGTGGTCTTTTTAACTCTGGCCACTCAATGACCAAGTCATATAATTTTACAAACCCTTGTTCCACTACCCAATAGTTGACTCTTTCAGGTTAAAGAGAGTTGAGGAATCTCTTGCCTCACAGATCCTCAAGTAAATGGAGCTCACGTTGTCTCCATGCACACCAAGGGCAGAGTATGAGGCCTCACCAGGACAGCGTTTATCCTCTTTGGAGTTACAGTCACTACTGATAGAAACCGAGGTAATCACTTCACTCCTCTATGTATTCAAGTCTGGGTTTTCCAAAGGCATTCAATAAAATATTATCTTCTTACAATGGCTGCCCACAGAGTCCAGGGTGGAAGAATGGGTTGTCTGTGTGCTGGAGATCTGAGGGATTCAGGCAAAACCTGGAGCCCTTTCTTGCGTCCTGTGGGAATCCATAATAAGAGAGGGAAGAGTCTGAGCTAAACGCCAGGAAGTAATGCCCAAGGTGAAAGTGAAGACTGGTGCTCCTCAGGAGAAACAGAAGCCTCTTTATTTCCTCTTTATACCATTCAGATGACAAGCCAGTCCAGGACTGGTCTTCTGTCTTCAGTAAATTCCCTCAGCCCCACTCAGAAATATGCTGATACAATTTCACTGGATGTTCCTTATTCTGGCTGGCACTGTCAGTTAGCTATCCCAGTCCACATCTTGTCAGCCTGACAAGCAGAAACATTGCTTTAAACCACATTCTGTAGACATGAAGACAAGTTCATAATTACACCTAACATGTTGTAACTCTCCCGGGTACAAACAGAAGTTTTCTTTGGGTAATGCTTACTTCTCTAACATTTTGTAACTTAAACATTATAATATAAGTCTAACAATACTTAAGAACCAATACTAAGTCTGTCTACATTATATGTTGATAGAGAACTATTAAAATTACAATCCTTGAAAAAGATCTATTATCTTCATTATTGGTTCCTGGCAGGAAATTTAACTGAGAGGTCTGATGGGCTTCTCACAAATTCTTAAGTTAAAACATGACAAGTAGCTGTTTAAGTGAATATATTTTGCTCTAAGTCTTAACTTCTCATATTTAATGATCCTTAGAGTCATAACTCACATCAAATAAAAATACTCCCTATGTTTTTATATTTTAAAGGAGATATGTCTCATAAACACATAGAAAAACATTTTACATATAGACCTTCAGTAATTTCTCATAAACTTTCAGTCTTAGTGCCATCCCCCAAGGGCTGAAATCAGGTTTCTCACCTGAGATTACTCGTCGTAGAGTGTCCTCCGCAAACTCACCTTCCTGTCTGTCTGTCTTCCTGTCTTCATTTCAGCGTAAACTCCCACCAACCAAAAAGTCTTCTGTAATATTCATATTATAATCAGGGCTCTCCCTCTGATTACCTTCTGGAAATTAAATTAGTACCTCAAGATTTTCCTCAGAGCAAAAACGGAGAATACCTCACTTAAAGTACACCTAACTTAGTTAATAAAAATCATATTTAGAGATAATAATAGAAACAATATCATGTCCTATAATCATGAAACTAGACAATCCCTCTTTGGTAATATTACGCTCTTGTAGAAAATCAATAGGCAATAAGCACCTGTCATGTGCTGGTGTATACCAGTCTGTTAACTCTTAGTTTTCCTACTACGGTTATGAATGCTTATGTCAGTTATGATTCATAAGTTCAAATCTTCCAAGGCACTGTTTTAGTCAAGTGTTACAAAATCCTGAGATCAGCATGTCAAGTTTCATTTATAAAAGTACCATCACTCAAGAATTTCGGTAGCTTACTCATCATAAACCAAATTTACAGCTGAACCTTGAAGCCTATTATACTAATTGGCTAAATTTGATCCAGTACCCTCACATTGAGTATTGCTGGAGCTCTAATCTAAACCACAGGTATTTTAGTAGACAAAAAACCTACCACTTCATTAATATGGTGCACCAAATCCAGGCCTTGTGATTTTAAACTTATTTACAGCAGAATTCCTCTCAGCCTCCATGTGGGCAAAGTCTTGGATTATTAATGGCATTTAAAATCAGCTTCTTTTAATTGTTTTTAAATTGTATTATAAGGGTTCTTTGGCTATGGTTCAATTGCAAAAAGATGCCAGAAAAACATCACTTTTGGTAACTGTAGATGCACATACACACCACACTTCAAAGCAATGACAGAAAGCTCGATCTGAAGGATATTTGCATATGAACCTCCCAGACCCCTCGTTGTCTTTACTTCTATAAACAGCTAATTATTGTGTTACTACCATAAACTCACAGCAACCTAAGGAGTCCTTTCAGGAAGGCTGCTCCAGGTCCATATCCGGGACAATTGTCTCTCTGGCCTAGGAGATCGCTACTGGAGATGATTTGTCCCTGGAGGAGGGACTAAGCTGCCTCTGCCCGCAGATTGCTCCAGCGCCTGGGACTGACACCTCAGTGATATGTATGGGCTACCCTCCCACTGGCCATGGGATGCTCACAGCTTTCCTTTGTCTCATGTTAAGTAATTGATTCAATTTGAGTTCTCTGTCTACTTAGCCTGTGATCCCAATGTACTTGCTCTTCACCAAAATGCACACTCCAGTGCTTTAAGAGAAATATGGCAGAGCTAATTATATTTGCATCATTCCAAAAACTAGTGGAAATTACTAAATTTCTCAAAAGGCAGCCTCTTAACAAGAAAATCACCCATGCCTCAGAGCCTTTAACTGGTTCTGCTGTGAGCTCCATTTCTGAGTTTCTAGTGGGGATCATAACCAATTGTACCTTTGCTTTGATAATAACCATCACTAACCTTTGGGCAAACCTTACGAAACTATCATTTCATATAGCTGATATCTTACTTGCTGGTCCTGCTATATTGATCCAAGATAATATGCAACATACTTTTTAAAAAGTTTAATATTTACATATATATGTGTATATATATATATATATATACACACACAAACATAGTAATATTTGCACTTGTTTTCTTCCTGTGCATTCTCATAATAAAATATTTTTTATGTACTTTAGGAAAACTGTTACCCTATTTTCTAAAAGTCTTTATTACTTTTTAATAATTTTTTTCAGGTCACCCAGATACTCAAAAATCTGAGGTTAAACCTGATGTCAACACATCAAAGGGTCATTTATAAGATTACTTGTATTATTATTATTACTTTTAATCCTGTCTTAACCCAGTTTTTAAACCCAGTTCATTCTGGAAAATCTGACTCAGTCTCTGAGCCACTTCCCTTATCAGGCCCTCACACTTCAGACCACTGTACATCCAAGGCCAGGTCCGGAGGCGAAGGAGCAGCTCTACACTGCTATGCTCAGGGGCCCAAAGGTTATTCAAGGTACTTAATCCACAAGGAGCCCTGGGAAATTTACTTAACATCAGTCCATTTGCCACACATAAGATGCTTCCGACAGCTCTGGTCTGCTGTTCCCCTGTCCTCAGTGGTGGGGTCTTATGTGCTGTGCCAAGCAGCCCTGTAAACTTTGGAGGGGTAAGAAGCAAAACAATTCTGTTTCTCATCTCTCAAGTGTCAAAATGTGTTTTTCCATCATCAAGAGGCCCTTTAACTGTTATGAAACAATACGTAGACTCTTCAATTTAAAATGATATTGCTTTGTTTTATGAGAATATACAGCATATCAAGTCTTGAGGGGAAATAGCACTGACAAGTCCTCAAGACCTTCGGGTTTATACCATAAATCAATAAAATCATATATCACATGTCACTAATTGATTTATGATTGATTTCAATTGACGGGTTTTATGCCTAACGAAAATCTGGAAACAAAAATCAATTAGAAATAGTAAACTGTGAGCTGTTCTGTATTTGTATGCTTTTAATTTGAAAAGAGATAATATATCCATGATAATAAAACTTCCTATGTTTGCTAAATAATAATAATGTTTACTAAACTTTAGAGAATATTAAGTGCAATTATTAATTATTTTTAATTTCCAGTTTTAAAAAGAGATGGAAAAATTTTTTATGATACTTGAGACATTCTAGGAAAGTACAGATATAAATAAAACACATGTTAACAGCTTTACTACAATTGAGGCTGAAAAAGGGAAATTTTTAATTTGCAAAACAAAAGTAAAGAAGTATAAATTTTCAAAGGAAAAATTCATTTAGTAAGGAGATAATCATGAGGAATCTTCATTTTTTTAAATTAAGGATTTTGGGGGTCAGGGCTATAGCTCAGTGGCACAAAGCCTGCCTGGTAAGCACGAGGTCCTGAATTCAATTCCTGATTAAAAAAAAAAAAAAGTGGTTTTTTTTTTTTTTTTTTTTTCTGAGCAGAGAATACTGTGGTCATATTTTAGCCAATATACAAAAACTAATTTTATTCTTTTGTATATTGTCCAGTCTCATCTAGCTATAAAACAATCAGAAATTTTCTTATAAACAAATCCACTACTATTAAATCAATTTAAATATTATATATATACATTACTCATCTACTTGATTTTCTACATATGTGCATACATGCTTAGACATACACAAATTAACAAATGATAAAAATTAAATTTTATTTTTAAATTCTTTTTTTGAGGGGGTATGGGGAATCAAATTCGGAACTTCACTATTCCAGGCGGGTGCGGTGCCACTGAGCTAAATCCCTAGCTTTAAATTTTTACTTTTAAGTAAAATTTCATTGCACTTATTGTAATTTTAAATGAAGCATTGGATAATTAAATTTCTCATTTAAACAAATTGCAAAAAGTTCCTTAATTATTTGTGTGCAATATTATATTGCTATTAATTATGCTAATACATTAGTCTCAATCATACATGTTACTTTTCATTTTAAGCAAAGTAGCTTTTGTAGCTTCCAGACACAGACACATATTCTTCATAAGTGTATATTCCATGGATCTTTCAACTATTCTATTTTAGAAAAAAAAATATAATATGTCATGTAAAGCTTTTCTTTTATCAGTCTATAATGTTTAAAAATTAATGTAAGTCAAAACTGTTAAATTTAGCTGGGTGTGGTGGTAATCTCATCATTCTGGAGGCCGAGACAGGAGGATTACCCCAGTTTCAAGACCAACCTGGGCTACACAGGGAGTTCAGGGGCAATCCGAACTATACAGTGAGACTCTGTCTCAAAAACAAAACAAAATAAAAAATCCAAAACAACTCTTAAGCTTATTAGACTGAAGTCTATATCCTTTTTTTGTTTAAAATTACCAGGAAACCAAGGATTATTATTAACAAAATTTAATATTAGCCTAAGGTATTACATTACATTAAGAATTATAAATTCTAATTAGAGTCAACACATGAATCTGTTAATATTTACATTATTAAACTTTATGAGATTGCATATTTTAAAATATATTCTATATTACAAACTAATTTTTAGACACTATTTTATATATTTGAAGTCCAAAACTATTGTTGAGAAAATGATAGCTTCTCTGATTTATCAGTCAATGTTACAATTTTAAAGAGTTAAGCCATGAAATATTTAGTTATAATCTTCTATAAACTAGGATATTTTGTTGGTATTAATTTACAGAAAAAATATGCAAGAAAACATATATATATCTCAAAGTGTTTTATGTACTCACTCATCAGGAAAACTGTATGTATTTATTTTTAATGCAATTAAAATGATTTTAAACTGCCTTTACTTTTTGTTGAGCTGACATCTCCTGTTGTGTTTTACACAGTAAGCAGGTTAATAGCTCACTTTCCTCAATTTCAATTTTTCTAAAGCCCATATTTTTAAAGGAAATATATCAGGTTAATCATTTTTCTTAATTTTTTTGTGGAAGACTCTTGTCTATCTGAACTAGATATTTCTACGTGGAACACAAAAAATGTACTTTTTTAATGAACAAATTAGTCTTCAAAATTTCTTAAAAGAAAGAGTAAGTATAAGAGAAAAAGAAATGGAATATAAAAAATAAGTCTGAGATAAATTCATTCAAACTGATCTGATTTTTAAAAATTATTTCTGCTTCCTCCTCATAAAGGAGATAAAGATTAGAACCAAGAACTCATCTCAACACCCACACACACTTTCTTATGTGTACAGTCTTTTAGTTAGACAAACTTTAATTGTCTCCTTTTTGAATTAAAAGAGCTCTAAAATATGTCCTGAATCTTCTTAACAATGACTATCACAATTCTAGATTATCTTTATTGGGATGTCTTTAGTGATCAAATATCACAGTGATGTTATCATCATTCTTACCAAGGCAGGGAACTCTTGTGCAAAAATTATCAAATACTGGCTGCCTTTTGTCTTTTATTGGTAGAAACAAATAAAATATTTATATATTCTCAAAAACTCTAAACAAATTGTGCCTTACTATCTGATTCATAAAATCTCCTAACAATGATAAAATCTCCTATGATGATAAAATAGTATCTCAACTGATGACAACAATAATAAAGTCTTCAAGAGTCACCTGACGTAAGGAAAGGATGCCACTGCAAAACTACTGCTGTCACATGTTCACTGCGAACACATCAAAGAAAGGAGCTAGCGAAGAAGCTCCATGGTGCCATGTCCTGCTTTATCCTGAGTGAAGCGTTCTGCCTACAAAGTGGGAAAACTTCTCATTTGAATGTTTAGCAAAACACAAAACATTGCAATTGAGGACACCTCAAGTGTTGTTGAAGGGAGTAACCAGTAACTTAATTTAATTTAGTTGAAGATCAATGAAATCTTTAAGAATTATTCACTATACAAGTGAAAGGGAAAGAAACTGCTCAAAAGGAAAAAAACAACTGGGATAGGGGGAAAGATGAAAAGAAAGAAGGGAAACTATATAACTATATTATAATTATATTTATTAAACTAAATAACTATATTATTAATCTCTGTTAGTTCATCAAAAAGAACAGTTTGTGCTTTCATTGTTTGATTACTTCATCATTTTTTCTTGTCTATATCTTGTAATCTGAACAATTTCTTTGAAGAGAACAATAGGCAGCATGTTAACCAGGGTTGCTCTCCTATTATTTTGTTTTGAAATTTTTTATCATCATTTTTATTCTCTTTGTTTTCAAATAAAAATTTAAAAGAGAATTGTTCACTATGCAAATCTGTGAAAGTGTGAGAAAGCTGATTGTGTAAAACATGGGTCCCTATGTATGTACAGCATAAACACAACTGTGGTGTAAAAAGTGCCAATCTTTGTTTTGCAGAATTGGACAAGAATACTTAGGAACTAAAGTCTTGCAATTGCTAGTGACAAAACTTTGAAACTTATACCTCTTTCTTTTAGTTTGATTAGATGATTTAATTCAGAGTTATGTAACAACATTCATGGTGAAGATATGACTATTTAACCAGTAATTGAAAACAATAAAGATTCTCCAATATGCTTTGAATCATAAAATATTTTTATTCCTTCTTACTCTCTTGTCAGCATATTTATTACTACATATAAATAAAAGAATCTGCTAACAGTGTCTCCTTTATTATCTTACACTGTCTTTAGAATCTCAGACTTTGAACAAAATAATTTTTTCTTTGTTATCTGAATTAGAGCAATTATAATTCAAATATCAACGAATGATCATTTTTAATAAGTAGAATGGCAAGGAATAGTTGAAGTTAGCATTATTTTTGTGAAATATGAGATTTTGCTTTATTTTCAGAGAAAGATATTTTTTAAAAAGGAAAATATTAGGGCTGACTGATGAGAGTTCCTAAGGATTTTTTCCAGTCTGGTTTATTTCCCTCAAGCATTTAAATCCAATAATAAGATAAAAAAAAAAATCCTGGACACCTGGATACCTACATAGAGAAGTCTTGTGCTTGGCATTGTGGAGGATTTGAAGATGATATTAGGAACATAGCTGTTTCTCCCATAGAACTTATCACATAATTAAAGATGCACACCTACACTCACACAATTGCAGAGACAAATTATGAAATAATATTTCATAATATCAGATGCAATAAGGTTAAATAACATGTAACTATAGAAATATTTTCAAATAACATGTACCTATAGAAATATTTTAAAATTTGCAACTTTGAGAGATACTTATGAATTGAAAAACAGATGAGAATGATGTATAATGAGCTTTAAAATAAGAAAAGCTATGGTGTCAGAAGCAATACCAAGAAAAAAAACCCACATGTTTTCACTTTTTATGAGAAAATAATAAGTTCCATAGCTATTCTTTTTCCCCCTCAAGTTGATATATTTGATATGATTAGGGATATTGTGTGATAACTAAATTAGACTGAAAATTGAATAATAATTTCCAAATTACTGGAAAAATTAATGTATAGATAGAGGAAATCTCCTTATACATAGTAAGTGAAATTAACCAAATGTTAAAAAAAAGAATCAAAATTTTGCCAAAACAAAATTGTAAGTCATCTCAATTATACTTCTTGTTTTTGTTTTTGAGACAGGGTCTTGGTGTGTAATCCGGACTGGCCTTGAATGCATTATGTCTCACTATGTCCTCCAGGCTGGCCTCAAATTTACAGTGATCCAACTGCTTTACTCTCCCAAATGCTGGAATTACAGGCATTTGCCACCACAACTGACTCAAATATAAGTTTTGAGGTAAACCCAAACTGTGTCATGCAGAGGATCAAAGGTTAAATTATGGAACTTGCCCCAGTAGACAGAGATAAAACCCAGTAGTCCCTACAATGATAACAATGTTGAATAAAATATAAGAGAAAAAGTACACAGCAGCACACAACTGTAATTCCAGCAAGCTGAGGCAAGAAGATGGAAAGTTTGAGTCCAAACTGGGTAATTTAGAGACAGTGAAGCAATGTCTAAAAGCAAAACTAAAAAATGGATCAGGAATTCAGTTCAGTAGAAAAGCTCTGAGTAGGAATGTTAAATTCACAGCACCACAAGAAGAAAATAAAAATAAATTGCAATTAGAAATCATTCAGTAGAAGAGTAAATTTATAGTGTTTAGAAACACGTGACCATCAGTCATCCTGTAAAAAAATTTACAGAAATAACCTAACAATGCAATTTATTAATACTTCCCCAACACTGGTATTCAAAATGCATACAAAATAATAAAACAAGCTATAAAATATGAAAAATTAATACATATATGTATATGAATATTGAAAATGTACATATATATACACTGTCTACATACTTACCATTTATGTAAACAGAAAACAGGTTTTACTCATATATTGACTATGAAGTTGAATTATAAAATTTACAACAAGGGAAATTATGGAAAATTATCTTTGGATCATAACACATTTACAACTATAACAAAACTGCAAATGTAGAAATAAAAATGTCCTAAGAATGTGAAAATTTATTCATTTATTCCCTAAATAATTGTTAAACGTACATAGTAATAAGATTCTATTGTCAACTAATTATTACTACATATTTGAAATTGTTAGTTGCAATTGGACTGAGAGGAAAATTAACTGCCTAAAGTTCTTCATTATTCATGAAAAGAAACAGACACATGCAATTTGCTAACAAAAAGAACAAAACACCAGAAAAGAGTTATAATTCATAAATATAAAAGTAGAAATTTTGACACTGAAGAGTTATACAATCAAACTAAAAACATTTAACTGGTGATTCTTGGGGAGATATAAGCTAAACAGATGATTTAAAAAGAAAAATGGAAATATCAAAAATTCTTTCAAATTAAAATTGGATCAGCCAAAATAATCAAGCACCAAGAATTTTACCTACAGGCTACTGTAATGACAAAGAGCACTCAACGCAGTTTGTTCTCAATTCCGCTAAAGCACAGTTTTTCCTTTCTAAGAGATATTTTCTGATTTGATTTACTCAAAGGGAAAAGGCTTTCTTGTATCTTCTTGACAAAAGTTAGTTTTTATAGCTAGAGTAGGCCCCGAAGAAGCTATCTTCCCATTCACACAGAGAGTGAGAGTCAGCAGCGGGTCTTCTTTGATAGTTACTGTGCTAGTCAACTCTCCACCACTGGAACAAACACCTGAGCTTGTCAACTGACAGACAACGAGCTAACTCCTGAGTGCAGAGGTTCTGGTGAGTAGGCAGACGCTGCTCTTAGTTATCTGGTGGTGATACCATCGGTAGTCTTAAGGAGTCTGTGTGACATAGAACTTCTTATCTCATGTAAAAGAAGCACACGAGAAGAGGAAAGGACCAGGTTCCCACCATCCTATGCAATAGCGCACCAAGAAGCCTCCTCTGAATACTTGCACCCCCTCTCACCACCACCACACTGGAAATCAAGCTTTTACCAAGTGGACCTGTGAAGAAAATTAGAGATCCAAACTATAGCACTTATGTACCAAAAGATGGTTCACACAATTCTGAGTTATAAAAGTAGCCAGTTCAGTAGAAAAGCTACTTTTCTACTTTTAAGTCTTTTAAGAGTTTTATATCTGAATGGCATGGAGTAGGAATTCCAGTCTAGCAGTTTTCTACAGTAAATGCGCACACCTGTCATTCCAGCACTCAGAGGCTGAGACAGGGTGATTACCACAAATTTAAGACCAAGTTGAAGTACATAGTGCTTTCAAGGCCAGTCTGAGCTACATAGCAAGTTCCTGTCTTAGTTATTCTTCTCTTGTTGCTGGGAAAAAACACCCAACACCCAAAATTAAAGAAGGAAAAGTTTATTTAGCTCACAGTTTGTGGAGGTTTCAGGCCATAATCAGCTGGCTCTAAGGCAGGGTGGCATGGCACGGGGACAACACTTCAAGGCAGAATAAGACAGCAAAGCAGCCAGAGCAAAACAGGGTGGGGAGAGCAAGTTTCTTCTCTTCCCTTATACTGGAAGCAGGCTGCCACCCCATCAGGGAAGGGGTAGCACTCACAAAATCTCCATGCCCTCCTCTTGCACAGGCTGAGGATGTTTAAAAAGTAAGGACCCTGGTTGAGTAAGCTTAGTTAAGCCTCTAAATTTCTCAAATTGACACAATGCATCAACAATCAGGTTGACATGGCAAGCATTCACAGATCCCCAGATACAAAGACATGCTTATTCCTGTCTTTTCACAACTTGAACATTATAATACAGGTTTAACAATCCTTTAGAACCAGTGTTAAGTCAATCAACATTATATTACATTAGAACCATAACACTTCATCACTGGGCTCCCAAAGACTCATCCCTTTATGCTAAAAGGATTTAGACCATCTGCAACTGTTGCCAAATTTATGGTTCTAGCATGGCTGAAAAGTTCAAGTCCAAAGTCTCCTCTGAGATTTGAGGCAAACTCTTATCTGAAAGCTCCTAGACAAATGAAAGCAAAATTAAACACTTTCAACACACAATGGCACAAGACAACATATACAAAGTTACAAATAGAGGGATACAAAGGATTGGGACAAAACCAAGTCCAAAATTCAGCAGGGTAAACATTAAATTCTATAGTTCCAGCATCTGAAGAAATCTGTGGCAAATTGTGAGCTCCGAAGGGCTTGAGTGCTTCCACTCCCATGGTACTTCTGGTGGTTACAGCTCCCAGAGCTTCTCTCTTAGGTCTGCTTTTCTCTCTCCTTGCAGTTTTGCTTAGATGATCCACATTCTTGGCTTTTCTAAAATTCTGGGGTCTCCATTGCATCTTTGGCTTCACACTCTACCCTTTCAGGGCACACTGCTTGGCCTCCTAGGCCTTCTAAAATCAGAGTGGAAGCTCTTTAATTCTATAACTCTTGCATCCTCTATACACCTAAAACCAAAACAATGTAATGATGCCAAGTTGTGCAGCCAGCTGGAGCAGCAGCCTGGCTTTCCTCTCTTTTGACTGTAGGGGCCCAGTCCCTCAATCACTGGGCACTCTAAATCCAATTCTGAGGAACAAATTTTCTGTGCTGCTGCCATTCTGGGCAGGATGCTCTGTAGCTTTCTCCTCAAAGCAAAATCTTTCATTTTTGCAGTCTTGAGGCTACAGAGGGTGGAGACTTGCTGCTTTTTATGATGACTTCAGGCCATTTTTTTCTATTCTGTTGTACCTTTTCAGCAATTGAGATCTCCTCAGCTCTAGCTTTGCAGTCCACAGCTTTACTGGAGCTTCCTTTCTGGCCAAATTCACATGTTAAATCATCCTGCTGGGCTCTTTGCTCATGATTCACAGCATAAATCTGGCTAACGCCCCCAACATGAGCCATACCATAGACTTAACATTCAGTTGCCTTGAAATTTATTCTGCCAGATTAATTAGTTCACTGCTCTTACTGTTAGTCTCAGGCAAAGTCTCCAGACATAAGCAAATTGTAGAAAAAATTCTTGCCAAGGGCTGGGGGTTTAGCTCAGTAGCCCAAGTGTTTGCCTTGTAAGCATGAGGATGTGAGTTCAACCCCTGGTACAAAAAGACAAAAAAACAAAAAAAAATAAACAAAAAAGCCCACTTTTTGTCAAGCCATAACATGCATCATCTGGAGTCCAACAACTGATGCAATCCTTCTTCCCAGCAGAAACCTCCCCAGCCTGGCCTTCGCCAGTAGGATTTCTATGAAAATTATGGCTTTCTGAGATCTTATAAGAACCTCCCTTAAAGAACAGCCTAAGGTATCTAGAACTACTCTTTCAGGAAGCATCTCCAAACTTTGCCAAACTCTTCCCACAAGCCATTCCCAAAGGCTCTTGAACCACATAGTCAGATACAGTCATGGCAAAAACTCCACTCCTCTGGTACCAGATTCTGTTTTATTACTTGGTCCATTAAAAAAATGCAGTCATTGCAGACTCCATTAGAGTCTGAAAAGATATCAGAAAATCATTTTATCTTTACTTCTTCCCATTCTAAGTTCTCTCAAATGTTTTTCTCACTGGTAAAATAAAACAGGAAGGCAGAGTGCAAAGGATTCTTCCAGAAAAGACAGCAAGCCAAAAAACTGCGATGAAAAACATGGAGGTGAGGAAGGATGAATGTATTAAAACCTGTTCTCAAATGAATCTCTAGATTAAAATATACTCTGCATATTATTAAATCAAAATCATAATGATTAGAAGATGCCATTGTTATGTTGCACTAAGAAATAAAAGGTGCTAGCAATAAAACTATGAAATGTTTTCTGATCACTTTTAAAAATTTTACACAAATTTATAATCTGAGATTAATGTGATCACATATCACTATTTACTTATGTAAAATTAAAATCCATATATGAGTGAGTAGAGAAATTCTTATAATGCCACTATGCTTGCTACTTGATTATTTTGATTCAGTATTCCCACACAGAATCATCTTTTTACCATCAATGATATTACTGATGAATTTACAAAAAGAAAAATGAAAGGTACATAAGAGAAAACAGGACAAGAATATTTTCCAAAAGGGAAAAGTACCAAGAACTGGAGGGAGGGGAAAGGAATAAATTAATGAATTAAAATGTGTTATGTACATGTGCATGAGAAATGTAATTGTTATTTACTAAAAACATGTACTTATAAAAGAACACAAATTTTAAAAATTAAAGAAACAAAGTTAACATAAATGAGAAATAGCAACAACAAAAAATGTCTTATCATCTTCAACATTTTCTTTTATGTTATGGACATGAGTAATTGTTAATGTTAGCTCTTTGCCCATTGTACTGAAAACTGTCAATGGAAATTTTCCAGTCTGCCTTAAAGACTCTTCTCTTTTAAAAGTATTCCATGAATAGATTTAGAGAAATGAAACTTCTTTCTTAAACCACAGTTATTTTGAGTCACTGTTGCACACAGGTGAACATATATTACATTCGGTAAAGACAGTGAAGAATTATGATTGTCAATGAAGAAAACTAAGATGGACTAAAGGCTAATAAAGATCTGAAAAAATTGACAACCTTCATTTTTCCAATAGAAACTTAGGAAAATGAATATATAATATTATATATTCATTATTCATTTTTTCAGCACTTTTTTGTTACATGCAGTTTACAATCAATATTTAGGGAAGAAAGAATTATAACTGGCTATTAATGTCAATGAAACTGCAGAGCTTTCCAAAATAATCATTATATTATCAATTTCTAGAGGTCTGCTGTTTAAAAAGTGAATTTTGTGAGCAAAACATCCACGGAACTAATTACCTGCTGAGCAGGGAAAAGCCAGGCAAATCTGTAGCATGTTTCTGTGACCACTGACAGTTTTTCACTCTTTTACCTTTATCTTCCTTTTCTCCCAGGCAGGAAAACTGCAAAGCAGTCCGACGCAGGCTCAGAGAGACTAATTTGGTGTGCAGTAAAGCTTTTATTGTTTTTTATTTTGCAGTACTTGCTAAGTCATTAAATTGTATAACCTGAGCTCAAATTTCTGATCCTCCTGTCTCAGCCTCCCTGATTGTTGGGACTAGAGCCATGTACCACCACACCCAGATCAAAAAATTCTTTACTGGCTTTTTTTTTTTTTAGTAGGTTCTAAGTTTGATATTAAAAGTTTCTTTCCCAAAAGGAAGGAGACACTGATACTAGATATGACAAGACACTAGATATAAGAAGGCCTTGTTGAATCTAGGCTTAAATATTGACCTGAGCATCTAAGGGATTCTGACGACATCATGTCCCAACCTTGGGCACACAGCTGCCACCAGGACAGTGCTTCAGAGATAGAATCTTTGGAACTGTCTTGCACAGGTGGAGATCTGCCTCACAGGGACACAGACTGTGTTTCAGCCTAAACCACCACCCAATGTAGCATAAATGAGCTGTGTGAAGCTAGAGCACTGAGGTGAACCCTGGATATCTTTAGTTTTGGTGGAAAAGTGGTGTTCTTACTATTGATACCCCAGCTTTGGGGCAGCACAAGATTATATTCACTGGGGAGAAGAAAATGTATTAAGTAATAGAATGTTCAAGGATGTAGAAATCTATCACTGTAGAACCTAGGAGTCCCATTTCCAGGTCCATCTGGGGATAAACCCTCTAGAATAGCTCTGGGTGGGATACACATTCCCAGCCTACATTTCTTGTATTCTGGCTGGCATCGTATATGACTGGTTATATGTGTCTACTTCAGCTGGTGGCACTGTGAGGCTAGACCTAACCCATGGCTGCTCTGGTCTTGGTAGGCTTTGGGCTCAGGATATGACAGCAATGTGGCTTGGTGAGCCCAGGTCTGGCATGAAAGCCTGGGACTGATCCCTGTGGGGACTCTTCTTAGAGCTGTGCGGAAATACTGTAATGACTGAACCAAGGCCAGTGACTGTACAAGGTGTCCGGGCTTACCTCAGCCCCAGGAAATATTTGTTGGGTTGAACTACTCTTCAGGCACTCTACCAATTCATGCTCTAGAGATATGTTTACTGCATATTTGAAACAAATCTGAGCTTGAACCACTCACTAGTACAGAAGCAATGACAACACACTCACAGCAGACTTATCAAAAATCTGTAGTCCAGGCACCAACCAGTATGGAAATGGCCAAAGTGACTAAGGCTCAGAAAAGAAACAACTTGCTTGGGATTTCTGAAAACACAGACAAAAATAAAACAGCATTAGAAGAACACAATAGATACCTAATTCTTTAAGGCAAAGGTCACATTGTACGTTGAGCATCAAGACTTTCATGAACTCTTGAACTCATCAAGTTCAAAGTCTGGCAAAAGAAACTCATCACCTCGCAGCCAGCATGAATGAACTCTCAAATTAAGAATTTAAATCTGTTTGATGGAAAACGATGAGATTCAAAAGAACATAAAAATTAATTCAAGAGAATAACAGAGAAAGTTAAAATAGGTATGTAAGCAGTACAACTATTCAAACAGAAATCCTTTTTTAAAATTTTATTTTAAAGAGGATAAAATAAAACAGAACAAAAGAGAACAAAGCAGGTCAGAACAGAACTATGCAAGTGATACAGGATTTCAAAGCAAGACAATAGGAGATCAGCAGTGGCTACCATAATGTCTCTTGTTTTCTTCAAAATAGTTGTCTTCAGAAATTCTTGAAAAATACACTAAGACAAATTTAAAATTCAACAGAAGACATCAGTAGCAGAACAGATCGAACAGATAAAACAATTAGTGAGCTCAAATGCAGAGCATTTGAAAAGGTACATTTGGAGAAGAAAAAAGAAAAAGTAAAAAAAGAAAAGGAAAAAACTTACGGGAATATTTGCAAAATAGTAAAGCATCAAATAATCAGGTTGGTGCAGTTCAACAGGGACCCAGGGATGCCTAAGAAATATAAGGTTACTAAAATCAGTAACAGAAAACCTCTCAAATCTAGAGAAGCATAAAAGTGTTCAGGTGTAGAAAGGTAAAAGGTCATCGCTTAGATTTAACTCAACCAGATCTATATCAAGACCTAAATAATCAGGCAGATTATAAGGCAGGAATAAAAAAGAAAGTATTAATTAGTACACATAACCCAAATTAGTTCATGTCAACTTTTCAGCAGAAACCTTACAGATAGTGAGAGACAGGTACGAGATTTTCACAGTGCTACAGGCAGCTGAGTGAGTTAGAAATATTATAGGTTGTCAGACAAGGCTGAAACATTCATTTTTCTGTGGGCTTAAGAGGAAAAGGTTGGAACAGTCTAGAGTTCTTTCTGATTTTACATGCTTCTAAAAAGGAAAGAACAAAGTGGGAAAAGATTATAAGCAAAGACAAAGAAAGGAAACTGAAGTAGAAAAGGCTTGACATTTCCTCTAGAGTACAGAGGAAATGTCTAGTAGAGGTATTCTAACATTATTCTCTCTAGAACTATTGTCTAAATAAAGTCAAGCAAGGAGTACCAGTAAATTTAGCAACTAGTTTAATTGCAATATGTATAAGAACATGTATGAGAACAAAATCTTATAAATGTCTCAAGTTTTAATTTAGATATATCAACATTTTAACAAAACTATATAAGAGACAAAGCCATTATAAGCAATAGGCAACGACAAGGCATGGATAATTGTAAGCAATGGGCAAAGACAAAGTTAAATTTGAAGCATAAAAATTTGTTACCTAAGCAAGTCCCAGTCCAGAGTCTATGAAACAAAAGCAAACTTTTGCCTCTATCCAATGATCTTGCTGGGACCTCTAAATGATAATAGGAAATAGGGGAATGAAACGCCCAAGCTACTAGATGTCAGATACGAGTTCGTGTTTTCTAAAATCAAAGAATGAATTTTAGGAACAATAGAGGTTAAGAGCAGAATATATTTATTGAGAGAAAGAAAGTTTCTGTCTGGGAGAGACAGAAGGGGTCCCGAGTCGGTTGCCAAAAGCTCTGTCTTTTCTAGAGACTTTTCTAGAGCAAGACCATGAGGTGAGACAGGTCCATCGGAACTTGCAAGACAGGTGGGCGTCAATTGGGACAGAAATATGATCAACCAATAAGGTTAATTGTTCAGGTAAAATTTACCAAACTGGGGACAAATGGGGAAGCAAGTCACATAGCAAGTGGGCATGTATAAAGAGCAGTGACTCTTTCTCTAGGGGGCTGGGCTGATGACTCTTGGCTCCCTCAGGATGATTCATACTTACTCAGAATATCAATCCCTGATATCTATACTTTGGGGTGGTTGCATTTGCTTTGCCTTTTGTCTTGAGGTTGGTCCACAGCAGAGGTGTCTGTCTCCTCCGATGTCGTAAGGTATCTGGTCTTCTGCACTGGCTCCTTCCCACCCTGCCCTGTCTGACAGCTTATAATACTTTCTAAGTCAGCCACCTGTAATGTTAGTACTGAAGAGAAAAACTGCCAATAGAAAATACTTTACTCCACAAATGCATCCTTTATTTTTCTATTATTTTTATTTTATGAAAAAATTAAAAGTATTCATAACAAAATAGGAAAGAAAAATAGTTAATATACTATCTATTACTGTCTACAAAGTGGAGTAGAAGACATAATCCAAAAAGATTATTACAAAGAGATAATGCAAAACTTTGTTTTCTAAGAACTAAGGTAAAAATAATAATATAAGTGAATAATTTAACATATATATTACAATATTTGTGGAAAATGGTGCTTGAGAAACCATGTGATATTTGAGCTTGTGTGTCTGAATTATTTCACTTAACATTATGTTCTCAAGAAATGAGAGCTGGGTCTGGTGGCACACGCTTGTAATCCCATCAACTGAGAGACTGAGTTCAGAGAATGGCCATGATTTCGAGGCTGGCCTGGGCCCCATAGTGAGTTCAAGGCCAACCTGAACTATATAATGACACCTTGCCTCTAAATACAGAAGTAAATAAATGAAAGGAAAAAGAGAAATAAAGGAGAGGTGCACAACTTGCCAGGCAACCAAAAGCTGAGAAAAATTTATTTTCATCAGAATTGTCCTGAAAAACAGCTCTCCAACTGAAAGAAATGAAAAAAAGAGACGTATGGTTATTTAAAAAAGTGGAAGAGTATAGAATTTACTGGTAACAGAAAATACATAGAATTATACATGCAACATATTCAGAATATTCTAATGTTGAAAATAGGGCATTTAAAATATTTACATATTTAATATGAAAAATAAAAACCAAAAATAATAACTAGGTTAACATGAGATAGATTATATATAAATGTAAAATAGCACATCGAAGCTTAAAACTACAAAAATGATATTTAAATGTGAAGGTTTTTTATTACTATATTCACTTTCTTATTCTGTTTGCTGTTTTTTTAATTATCATTATAATCATACTAAGTTGCTATCATTTCAAAATACATTCTCATACTGTAAATATATTTGTGAGTTTTATAGTAACCACAAGACAAAAATAAATAATATTCATGTCACAAATAAAAAGCCTCAAGTGAAAATATACTACTAGAACAAATCACTTAACCACAAGCAATGAGAAGAAAACAAATACAGAGAGAGCAGAAACTGGAAAATAAGTTGCAAAATGGCTGTCATAAGACCTTCCCTATCGATTATTACCTCAAATGTTTATAAATTAAATTATGCAAATTTTAAACAAGGCAGCATGGTATCAAAAAAAGAAAAAGAAAACCCAGGTATATATTTATGGGAAGCTCACTTCACCTTTAAGAACACAAGTAGACTGAAAGTAAAGAGACCGAATAAGAAATCCAGAAAAAAATCAATGAGGGACACTTACATTAGATAAAATATGCTGTAATTCAAAAGCAGTAAAAAGAAAAAAGGAAGTGTTATGGTTTGTAACTAGATATCCCCCAAAGCCTCATGTATTCGTGGGTGGGGAGTTTTGAAAATGGATGGATCAGGATATCCACATATAGATTAGGGGTGTGACTGGTATTAAGGATGGGGATAACAGAAGACCCAGACTGAGTATGGGAGGCCCCAGTCAGTAGGTTTGTAGGCTGCATGGTATATAGAAGGAGAGAGGAGAGGCAGGCTGCTGTGGCTTCCTGTTGCTTACTGCTTTCTCCCTGCCACTGATGGCTGCTGTCTACCTGCCATTGAATGAGCTCGTTTTCCTTTGCCACATCCCTCTTCTGTGCCACCTTGACTTGGATCTAGTTGATTATGGATTGAAACCTCTACAAAGTGTGAGCTGGAATAAACCTTTCCTCTCTAATTCGTGAGTGTTGGAAATTTTGTCTCAGCAATGAGACAAGTAACTAAGACAGGAAAAGCACTAAGTAATGATAAAAATCCATTCAGCAGGAGAAAATAACAACTCCAAATAGGCATGTACTCAATATAGGAACATCCAAATATGCAAAGCAAATGTTATTAGATGTAAATGAAAAAATACATCACAACACAAAAATAAATTTTACTCTACACTGGGAGGCCCTAATAGAAACCTAGAGAACAATTCATCCAGACAGCTATGCGAAACATAAATCCTCCAGAATCATATGTAAACACAAAATAAGTATTGAAATATTTTTAATTGAAACTATTAGTATTGAATTGACAGCTGGTAGGCAACTTGTAATACCCAGCTGAACTGAATCAGCATGGCACTGAATGTGGAGGGCTCACCTGGGAATTGTTGTGAGAATTGGAAATGAAGAGGTGATGCTGCTGATTCTCCTACAGAAGCTTGTTGTACTGGCTTTCCCAATACAAACTCAGCTGTTTCCAGCTGTAGGACTTTGGAACCTTGCTGTCACTGAGGATGGCTGTGCTCTGTTTAGGGGGAGCTTTGGTCCTTACTTTGAGCATCAGTTTCTGGCTCTAGTCACTGCCACTGACTTTCTGACTTCCACCGCTGACCTTTGGGCCTTCCAATGCAGACACTTGATACAGACTTCCATTGTCATAGGTACAAGGTCTTCAGTTGAACTCATGGGGTCACTGTCATGAGCTCTAGGTCTTTGGGTGACCTCAGGCAGGACATTTCTATGGGATCCAGGTTCTCAGCTGGATTCTTTGAGTCTGTGGTGTGTGGACAGATTTCCTGCACTCTTTTGTAGTTAACTCTTTGGGTGACTACTATAAAATAATTTTATAAATTATGTGTCCTGTTTTAAATTTTTCCTTTGCAAACCCTGACTAAAACAGCATTCTTTCCAAGCAAAATGCAATAAAGTAGAAATCAATAACAAGAAAAGACTTGGAAGGCATATATATATAGATATATATGTATGTGAGTATATATAACTGTATATGTATACATAATTTTCTTTTTATGTAGGCATCAGTTAAAAAGAATTTAATGAAAAAAAGAAAAACACATAGTACTTAAAGGATGTTTGCTTCCAACATAGCATTCTGTCTTGCTTAAATATTTGTTTTCTACTTCAGATTATTGAGAGGATAGTCAAATGATGTGTTTGTATACCAAAATTAAGTTTATGTGAGTTTTTGTCCAACTGTTTTGATGATAGTTAAAATTTAACAAGTAAATGTTCAAGTAAAATTAAGTTCTTTTTTACATTTATTGTTTTCTCTGCATTGTTTTGTCCTGTGGAATAAGACACATTAATGCTATCTAATGTTTCATTTTGAGTTTTTTAAGGATTTTTCTTTCTGTGGAAGGGATTAACCAAATGTAAAAGAATAGGGACTTATATTTCACTTACCTAGTCCTTAGTATTCCTCACTACTTCAAATTAAAATACACACATAATACATGTGTATTATGTGTAATTTAGATAAATAGATTTAAATATATAACTTTTTGTTTAAATTATTCCGTGTAACAAACTATTTTCAAAGGTTACTAAGAAGAATACTGTCTTACTGTCATAGCTACAATTATGATTCCAACATATCCATTTTCTGCCCTGATCTTTACGTTGGTCTTACATAATATTAATGACCCAAAAGTATATTTTTTAAAATTTAAAACTGCTGTTCTCAAGCTGATCCACTATCTATAGTACACAAATGTAAATTACTGTCTATATGTATATGCAAATCTATCTATCACTCTGAAAACCTTTAATCCTAAATTTAGACTTTTCTGGAGTTTCAAAAGGTGACTTGTTTCAAAATTGTTAAATGTGTATCTAAACTGGTAGGATCTAGCCACTGAAATCTCTCCCCCTTGCAGTTTTAGGATTTCCGCATTGGTCTCTATGAGTTCACTAGATTTTCTCTCGGAATGTTTACAGTTAGGAATCAGTAAGGGAAATGGCACAATTTGTACTTGATTTTGAAGCTTCCTTCTTTGGAGCTCTCTGTTTTAATTTACTTTAAATATACATAACAAGTATACACACTTATGGAGACAATATATAATTCTATATATGTACAATGTATAATGTTTTGACCAAATCATTATAATTAGCATTCCATTTTCTTGAACATTATCATTTCCTAGGAACCTACAAATTGTTATCTTTTTTGTACTGAAATATACAAAAAAATTGTTGTGCACTATACTTACCTTACTGTGCTATAAAACATTAGAACTAACAATTGCTTCGTTCTATTTTGGTACTTGTTTAGCTCTCTCTAATCTTTCTTTCTCCTTTCTAGACCTGAGTAACTTATTCTTCTGTCTATTTTTGTGACCAACATTTTTTAGCATATACAAATGGGTGACTACGTGGTGACAGAAGGTCCCTTCATGCAAGTTTCTTCTCCTTGTCCAATTTCAAGACACTCTGAAAGTAATAAAATTCAACATCTGACTTCTTTCTGCTGGGTTTTATCTTCCTGGGCTATGGCTTAAAATTTCAGGAAGGTCTTGTGATAAGTACAATTTAAGTGCTATAATTCTTTATACTTTCCTCTAATTTTTGCTCACTCTGTTCTCAGTAAACTGCTTCCAAATCATTTTTTTTTCTGATTAGATTTTATAATTGTTATTACTAAGGTAAGAAAATGGACAAACAATAGGCAATTATGGTAGGGACCCAAGTAAACCAAGATAAACTTTGGTAAAATTGGTACAGAAGGGAGAGTCTTACTGAAGTTGCCCCCTGGGAAGCCAGAAGGCAAACAGAACAAAACAAAACAAAACAAAACACTATTGTCTTAACCTCAGAGATTGGTTTAAAGACATAAAGCTCATAGTTTTAACGGGCAAGGCCTGAGCAAATTGAGATAAGACCTAGGAAGTTAGGGTGCAAGGAAAATCTACTCCTCCTGACATCAGAAACCTTAGGATTCTCTCTTGGACCCCCTGTCAGTTAGCAAGAGCTTTTCTTTGTTCTTTCTAATGATAGATTTCATATTTTGTTATCTTCAGGACAAAAGTCCAGAGAGGGAAGATACCTGCCCATATTACCAAGAACATAAGTTCAGAAAATGGAAAATCTCTATTTTAATTAATCTGGATGATTTTAATGTATTTTCATTCCCAGATATAACCTCATAGTTTGTAATTATGAAATGCTTTGCCAGTTAGTTATCAGTTAGTATTTCATTAATATTTCCTAGCAGCGTAATAAATCATATTTAAATACCTCTACTATATGAGGCTAAATTTTCTATCTAAATGATAATTTTTAAGAAATATGATGAACTTTCTGTTTGCATATAGATTTTTGGCCTATAAATTATTATAATGCTTGTAATTTATACTTTTTGTGGAATTTAAATGTTTTATTTATAGAAAGAAATGTTACCATGTATTCCCTAAGACAATAGTCTACTGTGGTATATCAAAGTATTTATTTAAACGAAATAAAAATCACTTCTGGAATTTTTTCTCCAATCTTTGTTCACAAAAGTAGACAGTAATTCCCAACTTCATATGGCTAGAAGAATTAGCAGGCTTTAGGGCATCTCAAACATTTAACAAAAAGAGCACTGTTCTTTAATTTGATTAAACATAATACTAAAGTAGTTTAAGCTAATGGTTTCCCAAAAATCAAAGAATGAAGTCGCAAATCAAAATAGGGATGTTAGAAAAGATTTTAATACCAAGAAGAAGAAGAGGAAGAGGAAGAGTAGAAGGAGAAGGAGGAGGAGAAGAAGGAGAAAGAGAAGAGGAAGAAGAGGAGGAGGAGAAAGAGGAGGAAGAGGGGGAGGAAGAGTAGAAGGAGAAGGAGGAGGAGAAGAAGGAGAAA
Organism: Hydrochoerus hydrochaeris; assembly: GCA_004027455.1. Taxonomy (NCBI): domain Eukaryota; kingdom Metazoa; phylum Chordata; class Mammalia; order Rodentia; family Hydrochaeridae; genus Hydrochoerus; species Hydrochoerus hydrochaeris. The sequence goes on along the minus strand of PVLA01000446.1, from coordinate 228,569 downwards.
GAGGAGAAGAGGAAGAAGAGGAGGAGGAGAAAGAGGAGGAAGAGGGGGAGGAAGAGTAGGAGGAAAAGGAGGAGGAGGAGGAAAAGCAGGAGGAGGAGGAGGGGACAGCTCCTGGTTATTTCCAGAAGAATACAAAAAGTTGAATTTTTCACATGTTCCCTCAATACAGAACTTTCTATGGGAAAGAACAGATTGCTAATTGCTCAATTTTTTTAGTGGTTATCACAGGTGGCTCTGTGAATTTAAAACGATCAGTCAAACTCAGGCTCTCTAATACAGTTATTTATCCAGTAGTTTTTAAAGGAAACTGAAACTTTGAAGGAAAACTGATTATTTTGCATTTTAATTCCAGGAAACTCAGTAGGGAGGGAACTGCATTCCACATTGAAGAGGTTCATTCTTGATCCAAAATTGTTTCACTGTGCATTCTCATTTTATTTTTTATCAATATGACTGATCAGCTTTATCTCAGGTTCTTTTTCAGCTAACTGACTTATTCATAAACTAACTGCTAGGCTAAACCAGGTTGTAACAGAACACCGAGGAGGGCAAAGCTGAAGCAACATGCGGAGAACTTTATTACCACTGGGGTGCAGTCAGGCCAAGGGTGAAAAGACCATTTGCCCTGGGTAGGGGTGAGGGCTTGTTTTTATAGGGGAGTTTAGGCAGGGAGGGAGGTATTGCTGAGAGGGTTGCAAAATTTTGGGTCTCTGAGCAGGGTGTCTAAGGCTAGGTGACAGACAGGGTAGTGTTGGGTACCGGGAGTGCTGGTAGGCACAGTCTCTTGTGGTTTTACATGGAACCAGCTCTTGGCAGGGTGACCCTGTGAGGACAGCTGCAGGCTTCCTCTTGAGCACCATGCCCAGATCTGTTTGGGGCAGTTTTGGTTTTTTTCCTCTCAGTTGGGTGGGGGTCTAGTTCAGAGCCCTGATACTAACTAAATAAACTACTTTTTACAATCTGAGTACCCTAACACACCTTGCTCTTTCAAGATTTTTTTCCAGGGTGCTAAAAATTACAGATTATATAATATGATGTTTCAAAATAGTACAGTCATTAAGAGTCCTTCATAACAGGGAATACTGGGAAAAAGGACACTGGACACTAGATTTTGATTTGAAATGGTACTTCTTACTGTACAAGTAACACCCTGAAATTTTTCTTCACTAATTTAGAAGACAATAGCACTGGTGACTAATTGGTACTTTGCAAATGAAATGGGAATAGTTGAAGTGCAGCAATTCATATGCAAACAACACAAATCACCATTGCCAGAATCAATGCCTTTTACATTTCAAAATTACTGTAACAAAGACTCACAGAGCAGAGTTCTTTATCCTCAGTAAAAAAGAACTTCAAATAAACCCACTTTCAAGCATATCAAAGAGCCTTTAATGGGAAAATTATATTGTAATCTCTAAAAGGACCAGTTTAGTGGCAGAATGAGTTCCTAATTAGTGGGTACTATCATTTTTCTATTTGATAATTTAGCGTCTTAGTGAAGCATAATAACTCTTTAAAATCGCTGGGAGACATTTATAAGCCTTACTGCCAAGAGCAGTATAGTTGATGTGCACTAAATATTTAGACTCCATTTAACTACACATGCTCCCAAGGATCTGAAGTCTGAGTGGTGAATTACAGTAGCCAGGACAAGGTGTTTCACTGTTCTGTGATTCTGAAAGTTCCAACAGCGTAACTCACAAGGTATCATCTGGTGAAGTTTGTAAGTAAGTGAACTTTTGATTCAAATTTCACATGTATTTTACATCCAATTCTTGAAAATAACATGAATGAAAATAAAGCTATGATGAATTAGTAGATTTTACTGAACATGGACCCCAAAGAGTTTATTTGGGACTTTATGCTCAGGTTTGAATTTAATGCTACAAATTGAAGTAGAATAGAGGAAATAAAAAATAGGTAGAAAGAACATAGGGACATTAGTTTTTATTTTTTGTCTCTTTTATTGCCTTTAAACTCTGAAACATATCCTGCTCAGCTCTGTATACAGGCATGTTAATTGCTGGAAGAGTTTCTATATTAAAAGATTTATTAGCCTTAAATTTTCCTAGCCTTTTACTATTCCATTTCAAGACTGAGAACACCAACATTAGAGTAACTAAAGCTACTTTCAGGCCCACTTGAATACAGGTCTCACGTGATTAGTTCCAGATTCCTCTAGAACAATGCATAGGAGTCTTTAAACCACAATCACCTTGGATTCCTGGAAAACCAGTCTTGGAGACCACCTAATGAAGAAATCAATTCCCCTGTTCCCCAAGGAGAAGGGATTACCCATTACAGGAACAGAGGCAGGCTCCCCCCTGAAGGAGGACAATCATCCTTTGAGAACAAAGTTCTCCCTGAAGCCATTAAGAATTTTGGAGCTAGGAAACCATGACTGAGATAATGACCATTCAGACCTGGCAACCTCAGCCACTCTGTGAAAGCCTGGTGTCATGTTCCTGTGACAGGACACCTTCATTTACTTTAGCTGGACTATTCTTTCTCCCTTACTTTCTAACTGCCCAATAATGTCTTCCCAGTAGTCATTCAGAGTCCTCAATATGGGATAAAGTCCTGCCTCTTACTAGGAATCACTGTTTTGGATAATCATACTGTCCCATCTGGGGAGGGTGTACACCATGTCATGCTACTGCTTTGCTGGCCAATGCAGCTGTTCGGATTCTATTGGAACCATAAACTCGGTAACAGTAATGAATTGAACAGACAACTTAACAGACAGTTTACTTAGAAAAGAGTGAAAACAAGGTGATAGACAGCGACTCTGGAAGAATAAAGAGCATCCAAAAGTGAATACCCGTGAGCGTTTGCCCTCAATTCCTTTTTATTTAGAACCAATATTTTCTCCCACCCCCTAAATGGGCACCTGGAAGTTATCATCGTCTGGTTGGCTCCCTGATTGTCTGTGACCCTAACCTTTTATGCACCTGTCCCTACATTCATTGTCTGCTTGATTTGACCCTTATGACTGATGTGCCTGTGGGAGTGTCACAGAAAGGTAACTTAGAGTTAACGACTACGTAAAGGGAGTATTTTCTGTGTTAAGTAACTGTCCTTAGGTGGCTGCCTCTTGACTCCTTTGTATTTTATTGGGCAAGGCAGGGTCTGGTTAGCCTGGCCTTTCATGTTCTGGCTACATCCTTGTTTTTTTGCTAAGTTCTTATGCTATTTTTGATACTTGGCACCTTCCTGGATCTCTCTCTCTCTCTCTCTCTCTCTCTCTCTCTCTCTCTCTCTTGTCTAACTGCTTCAAATGTAGAGTCTACTTGTAGAGGTCAATGTTGACTTTAGTAAAATTTCCTATTAATTTCTTTAATAAAGAACAATGGGATCTGATTTTATCCTTTTTCCTGCCTATGCCCCCATCTCTAAAATAATAAAAGTCATCCTGATTTTCAACTCCCTTATTGGAAAAAAGAAGTAAATTTTGATGTCTTTTTACACTATCTAATGTTATTTCTTTTTTTTTTCAGTGCTAGTACATAATATGATTTTTTTTTAATTATAATTTTCTTCTGCCTCATAAAACATTTAATACATACAACCAAAAGGTAATTTTGAGTGATAACATTTAGCTTAATATTTGGAAGGTGAAACAGTGACATATTTGTTGCTTGGCAAATATATGATTACTGGAAATGCTAACTTTTCTAAAAGTCAAAGAAAGAAATGAGGAAACAGACTACAACACGTATAGAAGGGTTAGTTTCTAGTTGAGGGGATAAAAATAGTAAAACCAAATCAGTTAGTAAACTCAAATAAGTGGATTTCTTAAAAAGAGTTTTTTGACATGTTCTGGGTATTAGCTAAAGGACATTTCTGTCCTTTAATTTCCTCATTGTCTCTCAATTTCCTCATTATCTTTCAATTATCAACTATATGTTTGTGAAAATGATTCATTTAGCTGGACTGTTTTTTCTCCTATAATTCCTATAGGTTAACTGATCCACATGCTAGATATTATATAATAAGTGAGATCAGAGTGAATCTAGGATAAGCATATGTGTTGAGAGCTCCCTTATAATAAAATATTAATAACCTATAATTCCTGTAGGTTAACGGATCCACATTCAATCTATTGGATATCTATTTTCTTCTTAAGATCATTAGATGCTACATGAAACAAAGAAGTATTGAAAATTCTAACACTTTTAAGAAACATAACTTAGTTGAAAATCACAGAAAGTAATAGACAATCATGGACACAAAGTGTGTTCTAGCAAAATCTTATCTAGCAATTGTTAAAAAATAAAAGTAGGGTACAATTCAAAACTAAAGCTATGCAATAAGAAAATCATGTGATAACTGACTTTAAGGCAGTTTTGAAGAATGAATAGTAGTTGCATGAATAGAAACAATGTAATAAAGCAAGTTTAAATAATTCTAGCATTATAACAAAACATGAAGAAACAAAAGCATTGAGAAATGAGACTTGTGGTTATAAATAACAAAATTGCTTTTTTAAAAATATGCAAATATACATGTAGTGCATTACTATAGGAAGGCAAGATAGTCCAGGCTCTGGAGTATGGAAAGTATTGCCTAGTACATAGTCATTAGCAAGCAGTGAGCAGCTGCATTTATCAAAGATCATGGGAAGCTGTGTTCAGTGGAAGTCTGCACCAAGAAAAGATAAGGCATTAACAGAAAATGGTGTTGGAGTGACAGATAATTAAAAGTACTTTTACTTTCATAGCACATGGAGACAATAATAGCAACAATGCATGGATAAATAAAGGTTTCAGAATTTAAAAGACATGCATCTCAGGCCAGATGTCTCTGAATCTCTAGTTATGTTTGACAGGAATGATTGACAGGGTGCTAAGTTATCAAAGGGGGCTCTCAACACACATGCTTATCCCAGATTCACTCTGATCTCACTTCATATATAATATCTAGTATGTATTTATGAACCCTTAATGAGGTGCGAATAGGGTGATGGTGATTAATGTCAGGCTATGAGATCCTACCTGCAAGTGCTCTTGCCTAGATCCTCAGAGATACCTCGGATTTTTGTTATTTTATTTAGAACAATAGAAGCAGGAATGACCTGTTGATCATTTTGATATTGTAGGTAGAACATGGAAAAGTAGGCATGATCTATTAATTACAGGATCCTGGAACACATGAGCAGAACTGCTTTCAAATCCCTGAATGTGGACTTCTTACAAGAACTTGATGTAGCAGGTTTTCAATAGGATGGCCTAGGCTTGACCTTAGACTAAACTGAATTATTTCAGAGGGACCCAGTATACATGCGTCTTCCAGAATTCCCTCATTTTAAATACATGTATGCTATGAGGTCCTTATGTATGAACCTTTAATAAAGTTCAAGTGGGGAAAAGTGTTACTGAATGTTACACTCTGAGATGTAACACACATATGCTCTGGGTTGGAGCTTTAGAAATTTCCTGGGTTTTCCTTATTTCCCTTTCTGCCTCTTTTAGGACCATGTAAGGGGACTGGCTCTATGCTGCTGCCCAGTTCAGGTAGATGGAGGGGAGGTGGCCCAAGGCTCCAGAGAGGCTATCTGTACTAATGAGATAAATCATACTACAATGGTTAATTAATCTAGGGGGAAAATGAAAACATATTCTTATAAATTGTCTTATTCACTAAAGAGATTTATAGAATGAATATTCTACTGTACTATAGTTACTACAGTTGACTGTGTGGTAAAAACATCCTTTACAACATCTTTGTGCAAATAACATTGAGTTACATACAGTGTGGTAGGAAATCATTTTGGAAAAGGTAGTGACATATATTAAAATGAAAACCAACAAGAGATAGATATTTGCAGTACATACATTTGATTTCATTTACTTTTTGTAATTTTTTTATTTTAAAGAGAATAAAACCAAGCAAAATAAAACAACAAAGCCAATCAAAACAAAACAGTGTAAGTGACACAGCATTTGAAAACAAGATAATAGGAAATCAATATTGGTTACTATAATGCCTCTTCTTGTCTTCAAAATAGCTGCCCACACATTCAGATATAGTAAAATCAAACAAAACAGAACAGAATAGAGCCGATAAAAACAAAACAATGAATGCAATACAGGACTTCAAACAAGATAATAGTAAATCCAAAATGACTACCATAAGGTATCTTGTTATCTTTGAAATAGCTGCCCATGCCGTCAGATACAATAGAATCACACAAGACAAAACAGAATAAAACCCAACCAAACAAAGCAATGAAAATGATACGGTACTTCAAAACAAGATAATAAGGAATTAACAGTGGTTCCCACCTTCAGAAGGAGACCCCCATAGATGCTACATTGTGTATTATCCTTTAAAATGATGATTAGACTGTGGGCTTCAGGCCTGCTAAGTCTACAAGCTTTAAACACTAAACACTACAAGCTTTAAACTGTATCTTACCACAGTAGCTATTCTCTTGGCCTGTGTTTCTTGAGATCAGCTGGTCACTTATGGGGGTAAGTTTGGAGGTGCTGGCTCTTCTTGTCTCAGCTTGCATGGCAGAAGGGGTTGGCATGTGGTTCTCTTCCCAGTGGGTCACACATGGTGCCAACTTGCAGAAAGAGCTTGGCTTCTTGTTCTCCCCCACAGACCATGAATGGTGCCGACTCACAGGAAAGAGCTGGTGTCTGGTTCTCCTCTTGGAGGCCCATGCATGGTGCCAAATTGCAGCAATACATATATTTGAAAAAGGACTCAGATCATAAATGAATTAAAAATTTTTTTTAATTAATAAGTAAAGGACACAAAAAATAAGAATGAGTAAACTATTTAAATGGGAACTTTATCAAAAACACTGGTGAAATGACAAACATATGAAAATGTATAAATATCAGAAAAATGCACAATAAAGGGAAAATAAGGTACTAGAACCTATGGATGATAACTACAATTTAAGATTGACAGTAACAAGGATGATACCATCTTGATTGGAGTTATGTAAACTGATTGTAGGAATGCCAACATGCTATATATTACTCAGTTGTTTTGGAAAACTTGGCAACATCTATAAAGATAAACCACTATTTCTCAAGACAGCAATTTGCAGGACATGGAATTACATGCTCACGCCTATAATCCCAGCACTTGGGAGGCTGAGGCAGGAGGATCTTTGCAAGTTCAAGACCAGCCTGGGTGACAAAGTGATCTCAAGGCCAACCTCAACTACATAGTGAGACCCTGTCTCGAAACAAAACAAACAGACAAAAAAAAAAAAGAGACAAACCCCCCCAAAAAACAAAAGACAGAAATTTACTTTTAAGTATGAAAGCAACAGAAAGAAAACATGCTAGCTTAAAATGGGAAACATCCAAATGTCTCTCAGTCTTCAAGTTAAGACATAAAATACCACATGCCAGGAAGGACTGTTACATGCCACAGTATGAATGACTTACAAATAGTGATAGCTATGAACATGTTGTTGAGAAGAAAAAAAAAGAACCTACGATATACTTGAAATATTTGTCTTTTTATGTAATGTTCAAATAAGCAAAAGAAAATTCTTAGTGGTGGGGTGTAGCTACCTTTAGTGAATGGAGTTGTCAGGAAAGGCAGCTAGCGGCGTGTAAATGCTACTGTAACCATCTGTTTTTAAATCTGGTCGGTGATTACATGCAAGTAATGGAAAATTCACTATGCTATAAAATTATTTATAATTTTTAGGTATGTGGGTACAAATAAGAAAGAAGAAAATATGCGAGACTGTCACTTAGGTGTCTGTGCTGGTCAGTTAAATTGTAATCATGATTAAAATGACATGATTTTTTTTTGTTCTGATTGACAAAGTACTAACATTTGGAGATGGTGTGGATAAATGAGATATCCTAATCTTTGTAGATTATAAAAGTTAAAAACTACATCAGAATAGTCATATTATTTTACAAAATTGAATCAGACTAGGCATGATGGAGCATGCCTATAATCTCTACATTTGGGAGGTCTAGGTAGGAGGATTTCTGTGAGTTTGAGGTCAGCTTGCATTATATACAAAGACACTGTCTTAAAAAATTATTAAATCATATGAAATTCAGAAATTTAACTTCAATTGTGTCACCAAAATAATTTCTTATCATGTATCATGTGTCAATTAAATATATATATAATATATATATATTATATATATAATAATAGCCACACTGTTCATAAAAATAAATCTCTAAAGAAACAAAATACCCATTCGAAGGAGAGAGATTAATCACAACACTTTGCAATTTGTAAGTGCATTTATACTTTGGAAGTGCAAACACAGAAACCATATTGAAGGCAGAATTATTTTTTAAGTTCTTCCCTTACTAACAATGAAATTGAGTTATTTAAAGAGCAATGCATTTGATCTTATGCCACTAAGGTAATCATTCATAATGATAGGGAAAATCACAGTTTTAGAATTATTTTATATGCTAATCTCAATAGATCATTTATTGTTTCTTCACAAGCCCAGAATATTAGTGTCAGTTTACAATATTGACTGTTGTTTGATTTCTAAACAGAGCAGTGGTTTATCATTTTCCTCTTTAAATAAGGTTTTATGTATTTGTCTTGTATTAAGAAAAAGTATTTGATGTTTATCTTTTACCAACCTTTGCACTATCTTTATTTCATTAGGGAAAGTAAAAAAGTATCAGTGTCTGAGTTTTTTTAATTTTTGTTTTTTATTAATAGATGTTTGCAATATGTAAAAGTATAGTCTTTGTGATGAGTTGGTACATATACATAACATAGCTTAATTCTTTTTTTCATCCTCTTCCCTCCATCTTTTGCTTTCTTTCCATTTTGGAAAACATTTATCTCTCTCTTTTCCTATTATTGAACTTTTATTTTGGCTTTTTATTTATGTTTTGTTTTTCTAAAAACTATTATAAAATAGTTTAGTGATTTTCATGGTCTTAGTTTACATATATAATTTAAAAATCAAATGTCTACAGAGTAGTTTATGGTACATTATTATGATTAATCTTGTTGCTAATAGCACATGAATAACCACCCAGAAAACACATGCTCTATGTGGGCAAAATGCTGCATTTATTTGTCTGGGTTCAGTTGGGGTGAGATCACGGGCGAGTTCTGCAGTTTGTCAGAAGATAAATTGAATTAATATACAATTTGGATAGGGTTGTAACTCCCAGGAATCTGGCTGGAGTATTTGGGGTTGAAGATCCAAGGACAATCAGAGCAGGTGTGCAGATAATGCTAGAACTTCGGACTTGCTGGGGGAAGACTGTTGGCCAGTCCTAAATTTTCTTTATGGACATCTGTTCTGTTTGTTGAAGGCACCATGGTGCTTTTAGTGGTTTCTTGTAATTTGGCTGAGAACACCTGTTTGTTGAGGTCTTCCCCAGGTCAGGCATGAGAAACCATATCTATAAGAATCAGATAGTTTGACAGCATTGAAGGGAGAATTCAAGATAAAGCTTGAAGCTGAGCATGGTGGCATTCGCAAGGCTGAGGCAGAAGGATTTTCAGAATTGCAAGGCCAGCCTGAACTACAGAGTTTATTCAAGGCCAGCCTAAACTACTAGGTAGTTTTGCTTAAGACTGCATATATATATATATATATATATATATATATATATATATATATATATACATATAATGTAAAAATCATATATATATTCAATATATATATATATATATATATATATATATATATTTGAGATTGCCTAATCTGTTTTGATACTCTGTATATTGTTATGTCTTTAATCAACTTACAGTCTATAATACTTCATATGCCATATTTGGGGAGAATTTAGTACAATTTATTAATATCAAAAATTTTAAATTTGTATCAATGAAAATAGTCGTTTTTATTTTTTAAGGAATATGTAAGACTGTTATCCAAACAATGGCACATGTACATACTTATAAATAAAATACAGCATCTGTAAAGGGCCGTATGCCACGCCAGGCTCTGCTGCTGTGTGCAGCTTCTGGAGATCCTAAACCCAGTGTTTGTAAACGAACTAAAGAATCAGACTGTAAAATAGAAACCAAAACTAGAGAGAAAGGAGAGAGAGAAGAGAGGGAGGGAGGGAGGGAGGGTGAGAGAGAGAGAGAGAGAGAGAGAGAGAGAGAGAGAGAGAGAGGAGGGAGAGAGCATGCTACTCTGGATGAGTAGCAAGCTAACACTGGGGTGCTTGGCCTGAGGCTCCTTTTTATTGTGGTCCTTATACCCCTAGGCTCCTGGAATCTTACTGGACTCAAGACTGTCTGTTGTCCCGCCCTTAGATTTCTTCCAATCATTTGATCTCTCCAGTTGCTTGAGGGGATTAGAATTGGGGTGGGGGGCTTAGGAACAAAAGCTTTTGCTTAAGTTGTAAGTAAAACAGCTTATCTGGGACCTCCCTGAGTTTAGTTTCTTGCTCTTGTCTTTCTAATTGCTCAAGTCTAGCTGCTTTTCTCTTTCTAATTGCATAAAGGTAATCAATGGAGGCCTAGGCCAGGGCTCTTAGAAAATCTCCTCATTAACTCCGAAGGAAGATCAAGGAGGTTTTCATTCTCTTTTCTGTATCTTTGCATGTGTTATGCTCTTAATCCTACATTAATATAAGCAGATTCTCTTGATATACTTCTTTTTTTAAATATACTTATTGATCAAGGTCTAATTATAAATTTAGTCCTGAATATCTGGATACTAGTTTATTAAATAATGTTGTGAGTTAATTCCAATTCCAAGGTTTGATCATGAGAAGTTTAGAGTTTAAATCTTTGCCTTGGTGAAATACTGTCAAAGAGCTTTGATTAAAATGTATGCACATTTTTCTGTATAATGCCTTCCATCCTGAGAATATTAACTGAAAATAGATATTAATAATAGTTGAATTTGATCATGTGCTGACATGAGAGTTTGTGCATTGTCTTATATATTCCTCATAACTAAAGTCTGTTTTTTCATTTGTAAAATGGATTAAACACTCATTGTGCATATTACTGACAAGAAATAACTGCTGGCTACTGCATTCTTTGTAGTGATGCATTATTCATAGTCTAATATAGTCACATATTATGATGGTTAAACAAAAACATTGAGCTAAACATTGAACATTAAATTTTAATTAATTCAGAACTATTGAAGGTAGTTGAAATTTTGGCTTAACTATTTTATTAAATATTGAATTTGATTATTTTAGATAGAAAATTTTCAGCTAAAGTCCTTCCACTGTCATGAAATAATCACATCAAGTAAACAAATACTACATTACAAGGATTGGGGAAATATATCTCCAGCTCTGTCAGTGGCAGCTTAGTGTTCCAAGAGGAATACAAAGGGGTAGCACAGAACATGAATTAAAATTTATAACATTTAGCAGCTACACGATGTCAAGATAGCAACTTAAATTCTTTCAGCTTCATCTGTTCATTAATGGACAAAAATTGCCCACCATAGTATAAGACAAATCACCTTCACCACTGTTATAGCACAGTTGATTATTAACTCAGAGTTCGTCATAAATTCCAAGGATGTCAGAATTCATGAATGGTATCAGTAAGAAGCTCTGCACAAGTGGATGCGTTATTCTTTAGATAACTAAGAAGTACTGAAATGAGAATAGGAGCGTTTTGATTTGAGAATGTTTTGCCAACAGGCCGCCCTAGGTTGATGTGTGAATATGAGGGAAGTGGGGCAGGGTTCTGGAAAAGGGGATCCTACGCACAGCTAAAGCAGTCAGTTACTTTGAGGACACAAGATAGCCCCATACAGGACCAGAAACAAAAGACACCCCAGCTGCACTGAAATCCAGAGTTAGAGGGTGGGAGGGAAGAAATTGGTCTGTTTCTGGAACACAGCAACCGACGCCCCTCCCCTAGACCTGTACCTTCTTGGGAAAGACCTGGGCTGGGGAGGGAACAAAGATGCCCTGCAGACATCGTCTGGATCATTAAACAAATCCAGTTTGTTGTCTTTCATGACCACGTCCCTTCAAAAAGGCTGGGAGGTTACTCCAAGTCAGTGATCAGTTCAATCTCCACGAAGGCCCGGGTTCTGCCCTTGACAGAGAGGCCCTTCATGGTGAGAGAGGCTCCTAAGGACGGTCCCACACTACAGCTTGTGTGGCTTTTTAAAGAAATAAATTGTATCGGCACACACTTGATATTCACAATAGTCATATTCATTAAAGGAAATTTGTTCCTGTACCTAAAGTATCTTGATTCTTCTTTTATCACATTCCTTGTTCTCCTCCCTTTTACCCCTCATTTACAAAAGCTTCTATTTTTTGCTTTTTTTTCTTTTACCTTTCTTCTCTTTTCTTTCCTCCCTCCCCTGTTCCCCTTCCCTGTTTAATATTTTTTTTCTGCTTCCCAATATCTGTGCATTTTGGTCCTTATTTGCACTTTAATTTTATACACAAGACAAATGAAGTGATATTTAAACATATGTGTACATTTTATATCACTTAGAAGTATGATCTTGAGATGCATCCATTTCCCTAAAAATGTATCATGTCTATCATCTTTTATAGCAGAGTAGTGCTCCACTGCATATAAAAACCACATTTTCTGTATCCATCCATCTGTTGATGGACATCTGGGCTGTTTCCAAGCTTCACTCTTACAGATTGTGCTGCTATAAATATGGGATGCATCTATTGCTGTTGTAAGCTGTTTTTAACTCTTTCAGGGAGACATTAAAAAGGAGAATAGCTGTATCAGTTTTTTTGATATCTCTTTCCTGATTTCCATATTAGTTACACCAATTTATGCTCCCACCAACAGTGGAGGAGGATTTGTTTTCTTCCACACCACTGTAAGCATTTGCTATTGCTTTGTTTTATGATGATAGCCATTCTCTGGAATGAAAGTAATCTCAGAGGTTTTTTGTATTATTTCACTTTTATTTTTATTTTTTGATATTTGTTTAAATTTTTATCTCTTGAAGGTCCAGTGATAACATTTTCTCATATATTTATTTCTGTTGCTACTTTTTCTTCTGAGATCTATTCATTTTAGATGCCCATTTTTGGATTGGGTCTTTAAATCAGGGGAGGGGTCTGATATTATTTATATATTCTAGATATTACTCCTTTGAGGAATAACTAGTAAAATTTTTCTCTACTCATGGTTTCTCTTCACTCTGTTGTTGGATTCTTTTGCTGTGCAAATGCTTTTTTATAGGATGAGTCTTTAGTTGTTAATTCCTTGTAATATTTCCTTTGTGATCAGTTTTGTTCATAACATTTGCATCTGTACTTATGTCTTCAAGAGTTTTATCTATTTTATCTTCCATAAGATTAAATGTTTAATATTTAGATCTCTGATTCATTTCAATTTTAGTTTAGTGCGTGGTGAGAGCTATGAGTCTAGTTTTAATCTTTGGTGTGTGGAAAGCCAGTTTTTCCAGCACCATTTATTAAAGAGGCTGTCTTTCTGTTAGTGAAAGTTTTTGGCCCCTTCAACAAAGACAAGGCAGCTGAGCATGCTTGGCTTTACTTTTCCATCCTCTGCTCTGTTGCATTTATCCTCAGATCTGTTCCCCTCCGCAATGGGATGCTGTTCTATCATAGTAGTTATGTAATATTATTATAGACATCTAAATTATGTTGAAATATTGTAGGCAGTGAGACAGAGCTTGGCCCTCAACAGAATCAGTGCAAAATATGTGAACACATCAAAAGTTTGACTGGAGGTGCACCTGAAGAAGATTATAGTCACAATGGCTATATATAACACTTCCTAAGAAACGAATGAAAGCATAAAATTATTGGTTCCACACTTTTCAGATCCTCCATGCAAACACTAGGGATTATCTCATTAGAGATGGGCCATCTTCTATCACTCACTAAATCTAAGACTAAAACTAAGACTAAGATAAAAACTACCAAGCCTAAAATTAAAGACAAGACAAACACTACTATAGATTATTGACCAAGGTTAATGATGTCATCTATATGCTTTTGCTACTATTGAATCAATATTAGTTAAGTGGCTATAGTTGTAATCTTATTGGTTAACTATAATCTAAACCTTGTATCTATCTCAGAAAAGTGGGTTCATTGGCAACTCAATTTCAGATCCCCTCTTGTCTCCCAGGAGCTAGCTTTCAATGAAATTCCCCACTCTTAACCTCTTTGTTCCTTAAAATGAGTATCTGACATCTAGATCATTGGGAGTTACATTTCCTCCCATATCAATAAGATTTCAAATGGTAGATTGTGATGCCCCCTGCCTTGCCTTGTTGCCCAGAATTGCTTTTACTATTCTAAGACTCTTCTGGCTCTGATGAATTTTAGAATTGTTTTCTCTAGTTCTGTGAGATATATATTGGTATCTTAATTGAAATTGCATTAAATTTGTATATCAGGTATAGAAATAAGGCCATTTTTCATATATTGCTTTGCCTATCAAGAACAGGAGATTTCTTTTCATTCTCTGATATCCTCCTTTTTCAGACTACTGTGGCTTTCAGTGTATATGTTTTACTTCCTTTGTTACATTGATTTCCAAGATTTCACTGTTCTTGATGCTGATAGGGAAGAAACAAATTTTACTCCCACCTGCTAGATGTTTGATATGCTGGGTTCTGTCTCCTGAAACTGAAGAGTGAATTTTAAGGAATGATGGAGGGTAAAAGTAGGAAAATGTCAGAGACATCGATTCTGAGACACAGGAAATCACCCAAAAATGGATTTTCAGAGTCTACTCTTTTTAGTTTTGTAGAGCAGTCATGAGGTAGACTCAACAAGGATCAAATTTAATCCCATCAATAAGATGACTAGTATAGCCACTTAAGTAATATTGATCCAATACTAGCTTATTGAACATATGGATAGAATAATTAACTTTGGTTGATAATCTATAGTTTTAGTCTTTTTGTTTTGTTTTTGGTCTTATTTTGAGAGGGTTTCACTATGCAGTTGAGACTGCATGTGAACTCACTCTGTAGCCCAGGCTGGCCACAAGCTGACAGCATCCTCCCTCTTCAGCCTCCCAATGCTGGAATTACAGGCATGTGCTACCGTGACCAGCCTATAGTTTTAGACTTGTCTTTAGTCTTAGTCTTAATCATTTTAGTGGGTGGGGAGAGGATGCCCCCCCACCATGAGACAATTGTTCATTTATATGGGAAATCTCAAAATTTAGCACCAATAATCTGAAGCTTCTGTTTATTCTTTATAGTATCTGTAAGTATTTATGTCTGGCCATTTTGACTTTAATCTTCTTTAGATGTGCCTTTAACCTCAGGATTTCATCTGCTGCACTGATTCCCTTCAGGGCCCAGCCCTGTCTAATTGCTCATAATATTTCTACCTAATTTAGCTGTTGATAATATTACTCCCTCTGAAGAGGTACCTGTAAGAGTTATGAGGGAAATGAGGGCAGGGAGATGACCACTCTGGCTACTTACAGCTGAAGGGAGCTGTAGTCAGAGACACCCTTCAGAAGGTCTACCTGAAAACTGTTGATAGACATCAGGCATTCTTGTGTTGGGTAGGTGGAGTGGTTAATTGATTGTGTTAATTTGAGACATCTAGAAGTTTAACTAAATCAGTTTAGCAATTCTACACATGAGGGTATAGAGAGGAAGGATGGATGAGATTCCATTCCTGGAAGGAGCTGCAGTCTTCATCTTCAGCTTGGATGTCATCTACTGAAGTCTAGTGCTCTTCAGCTTTTTTGTCTGGGATCCTCCAGACTTCCAGCATAGATTCTTCAGCCTTCCATCACAGATCCATTGGCCTGCTGGTGAGGACCTGCATGGAACACTGCAGTGAACTCTAGACCCTGGGCTAAATTCTTTGGCTTCTGGCTTGCAGACATCCTCTGCAGGTCCTCATCCAGCTCCCTGCCTTGCCACTGTAAACCAATCTTATAGTTTCTTATACATTTGTATGTCTTTCTATATCTGTTTTCTCTAGTAAATCCCTGACTAGTACAGTAGGTATATACTATTATGTCTGAGGGAGACAAGGCCAAAAAACCAGCTAAGTATGCACTGACCAAATAATAAGGTTATTAAGACTATTATTAACATAACCAGCTAATGTTTCCACCAGGATGAAATAGTAGTAAACTTCCACAAGGTGGGTAAGGACAGAGTCCAGGGAGCTTTAGGATCTGATACGGCATTAACGTATTGAAAAGATATTGAGATTTTACTAGAAGGATCATAGATGTACATACAACAGTTAGTTTTTACAGTTGCACAAGTACTCGTTGTGCTGCAGTTAGATTATCTGATGTCATCCAATATTTGAGAACACCTTGTCTCATTAATTTTACTTTTTCATATAGGAGGTTGACATATTCTTTTAAGACCCATTGAATACAATTATCCAAGGCCTCAGTGTAAAGAATAACATTCTCTAGTATGGAGGAAAGGACAAATATGGGGTCACAGATGGTATAAACTGAAAATTTTGACCCTCTTCCCTTGTAACCACACAAATCCTAGCGTGCATCTCTATCTAGGGAGTAACCAGGGCCACAAATTTGTTCCACAAGACCAATGAGTTCTATTAGGGTCTTCTAGCTAACTTTAGAGTGATTAAATCAGTCTGTTGTGAAAAAGTCTTTGACCTATAATAGTGTCTATACACTGTTTAGGGCGTGTCCTACCCAAGTATTTAGTAGTTAAGTTATTGAGAATAAGAGTGATTTCTGTCTTTCCAACATACAGAGGTCTTTCTACTAAGGTGTCTTATAGTGGGAGTTAACCATGTATAATCATCCCATCTCTGACAGTAGTCAATGTGATATCAATGATTAGCTCTCATCATAGAACTCTTACTTAGTAGGGGTTTTACTAGAGACTATAGAGAGACTGCAGGGGCATTCTTAGGAAAAATGTTTATGATCATTAAGGATTGAATTTATAGGCCACTTAGTTATCTTGAATAATTGACTAAAACATGAAACACTGAGCTTCTAAGTGTCTCACCAACATAGTCTTTTAGTTTATTCTAATCATTTCCTTGAAGTGGGGATATTTACCAAGGAAGCTTTAATGTACTCGACAAGGGAAGCAAACCACATACCAGCAGGATGAAGGTGTTTGTTGCAATGACTCTGTGCCAACGCTAGAAAGGAATTTTGCTCTCTTTTAAGTGATATAAAAATAATTAGTAAAAAAGGCTACACAGAACATTTTAGAGAGATTTTGCTTTCTTTTTGAAAAAGAACTCCAAAATTTCTTTAGTTTCACAGGTGTATTGAGATGGTTGCTCACTGTCAAAGACAAGTTGAGTCATGTGTGTCTTGGAGTCCATCCCTGCCACCTTGATGGCTGATGGAGTTGATAGGATCATGGCATATGGTCCTTCTCATGTTGGCCCCAGGGAAGAAGACGATGAGAAGAAATTTTACCCAGTAGTAAATGTTCAGGGTGAAATAAGGGATTTTTCCTTTTTTTTTTTTCTTTTTTGCTGAGCTTCAGTTAGCTGTTGAAGAGTATTGGAATTTAGCTAATGAGGAAACATCTTTTAGAAAGGCTTCTGTTTCTCTATTGAAATAAATCATTAATGAGAAAAGATATGTCTATAAATCATTTCAAAAATACTGAGGCCTAGAGTTTGAGGTGTCTTTTTACTTTGATGAAGGATAAAGGTAGCAAATGAGACCACTGTTGGTGGATTTCATGGACCATTTTGTGACAGTATCTCTTTTTTTTTTAAAGGAGATTAATGAGAAAAAAAACATGAAAAGAGTAGAAATAATACAGAATTTCAAAAAATGATAAATAGTAAGAAATCACTAGTTGATAAATTACATATTGTCCTCTTAGAAATAGTTGTTCAAGTTACAAAATTAAAGTATACGAAGTAGATATTCAAACAGTGAGACTGTAAACATCTACACATGCATGAGTCTTTACATGTATTTCTATCCTTTCTGTATTAGAGGGAAAAACAAAACATAACAAGACAAAACAAAACAAATTCCTATAAAAACATGAAACCAAAAAGTCATATAAAACCACAGTACAAGGTGATCTACAATGATTACTATGTTGTCTCTTATTATCTTCAATAGAACTGTCTGTATCATCAGGCATAATTGAATATAGCAGTATAATTGAATAGAGCAGTACATAACAATATTAGTAAAAATAAAACATTGTAGACAGTATAAAACTTCAAAGGCAGGTACTAATCAAACCAGAGTGGATATTCTAGTGAATCTTGTCATTTTCAGTGTAGTTGCCTATACTCTCAGACTTGATACTATCAATCATAACAGCTTTGAATAAAATCTATCGATACAAAACAGCAATCTAACAAACCGGATTCAATTAAGATCTGTCATGGTAAAACAGTGTAAATTATACAGAGCTTCAGATTAAGGTAATAGGAAATTAAGGATGATTACCATACTATGTCTTGCTATTTTGGGGATACCTATCTGTGCCCTCAAATCTAGTACAAGTAGACAAACTGGAACAGAATATAATCCATCTAAGCAGAGTGGTGTGAGTAATGTGGATTTTAAATCCTGGTTCACTATTAACAATATCCTTTGCCTTTTTTTTTAGGCTATTCCTCCCCTTTCACTCCCACAGGGTGCTGCACATTTTGGGTCCCACCAACTCTCTCAGTTTTTAGACTGGGGGGCAACCTGCTTTTTACCTAAATGGTTCTGAACCTTCTCACTCCTGAACTTGATCTCAAGTTGTATTCCTTTACCTACAAAAGCCTCAGGATTTTCCTTCATTATAGCTGAACAGTTCTCTACTGTACTTAAGTATCCTGTCTTTCCAACCTGTCTGCAGGTAGTGGTTGAGTTGCTCCTATCTCTCTCTGGCTCCCTGTCACATAGAGCATTATTTTCTCATATTTGATTTTCAGTCCATAAACCCTCTCTCAGGTTGATTATAGTTCCTATACAGAGCATCTCAATGGACCCTACCTCCTGATCTACTCTGCCTGTCTTTTTTTTTTTCTTTAGTGTATCAAGGCCATCTATGTTAGAGATTATAGCCAACCTCTCTCTCATTTCTGCTATGCTATTTTTCTGCCTTTGTTTGTCTACTTTTCTCCTTCATTTTACTGCCAGCCCCATTCATTGAAGCCTTTCTGCCACTGTTCCTAAAATCCTGGTACTTTTTTTCTCTTTCTCCAGAATGTCCTTCAGTATTCTCTGTAGGGTTGGATTGGAGGTCACAAATCCCCCCAGTTCCTCTTTGTCATGGAAGCATCTTATTTCTCCATTAATTTCTAGAGACAGTTTTGCAGGTACATCAATCTGGGCTGGAGGTTATTTTCTTTCAGGGCCTGGAATACTTTGCTCCAAGCGCTTCTTAATCTGATGGTCTGTGTCTAGAAGTCTGCCATGATCTTGATGGGCTTTCCTTTATAGGTAATCTGTTTTTTTCTCTGACAGCTTTTAATATTCTGTTTTTATATTGAATTTCTGGTATCTTGATTATTATATATCTGGGGTAGTTCTGTTTTGCTTGTAGGTGGCTAGAGTTCTGTATGTCTCATATAACCAAATATCATTTTCTTTTCTCATGCTTGGGAAGTTTTCCTTAATTATTTCTGTGAATAGCCTTTGTAATTCACCTGTTTTTATTCCTGCTACTTCATTCACATTTCTTATTCTTAAAGTATAGATTCTTTTGTTGTCTTCTAGACTTTGTATTGCTTCTGCCTATTTCCTTGTTATTTTTAAGAGATCTTTCCTTTCATGATCACACATTGCCAACTTGTCTTCAAATTTTAATAGTCTATCCTTAGTTTCTTTTAAGCAGTTTTGCCAGCTTTCAATGGAGTTTTTAATTTCCTGATAATCTCTTTGAATCTGCTTCATGTATTCTAGATTTCTTTTATATTCTTTATTAAATGTTTCTCTCCTTTTTTGTGTTCTTCCCTTCTTCCATCTGTGTCTTCTTGAGAGGTGCTTAGCTTTTATTTTATTAATCTACTTATATTTTGCTTTACCTGATTTAATATTTCAGTTTCGATCTCATCTACAAGGTCCCAAAGATATCTCTTAATGTCCATTGAAGCTATGTCTGATGTTGGATGTTTGCTGCCCTCAGTCTCTTTTGTTTTTCTCTCTCCTGGATCAATTCTTTCAGGGTTTTGGTAAGTTACTGAGCCAATTTTAACATTATTCAACACTATTGGGCATGGCAAAAGAAGGAGGAATCTAAAGAGCTAAGATTGCCACCTCACCAGGGGAAAATCAGACCAGAAAGGAAACTAAGCCAGAATAGGCTCACCATTCCCTTGTAGAGTGCAGAGAGGTGATCAGGTCAGACTGGATCAGTTCAACCTGTCCTCCAAGTTTGAAGAATGGCTTGCTGGCCTATTTCCCCTTAACTGGGAGTCAGAGTC
The DNA here is from genome assembly GCA_004027455.1 of Hydrochoerus hydrochaeris. Classification (NCBI taxonomy): domain Eukaryota; kingdom Metazoa; phylum Chordata; class Mammalia; order Rodentia; family Hydrochaeridae; genus Hydrochoerus; species Hydrochoerus hydrochaeris. The sequence goes on along the minus strand of PVLA01000446.1, from coordinate 208,281 downwards.
TCACAATTTTATAGGTATATATATATTAACTGAACATAAACTAGATGCTCTAAAAAGACTTACTTTACACCATTTCACAAATTCACATTTTGATTAGTACCAAATTTGACTAGAGGATGCTCTAACATTACTGATCTCTTACACCACTTGTATGAGATAAGACAAAAGCCATGACAGTCAAACAAGTCAAACTGATCAAGCAAGGAACAGAAGTAAATTCAACAACTAGTAGGTCTATATGAACAGGAACACAACTCTGCAAAAATAAAAATATCTAATCAAAGAAACATTATAATCTTCCCATATTCTCAACTTAAATTTGCCATCATTTGACAAAAATCAAGATATAAAATGACAAGTGCACACACACACACACACACAATCCAAGGCACAAGCAACTGGCAAAAAAGAATGACAATTTCTGATTACCTAAATTAGTCAAAATCCAGAATCCATGAAACAAAGCAAACTCTTACCTTCTTTGCATTGTCTCAGTGGTACCTCCAAAATGCTATGAGGGGACATCAGCCTGCTAGATGTCATGTATGCTGATTCATTGTTTCCCAAAATTGGAGAATGAAGAATTTTTCTAAGGAAAAACAGCAATTAAGAGTAGGAAAATTGAGCCAGGGGTATAACTTAGCAGTATAGTACCTGCCTGGCAAGTGTGAGGTTGTGAGTTCAATTCCTTGTATAAATATAAAATAAAAAAGAACAAAGAATAGGAAAATTGGGTTGGACATTGTGGCTCACACCTGTAATCTCAGCATGCAGGAGGCTGAGCAGGAGGATCACTGTGAGTTCAAAGACAATTTGGGTTACAAAAGTGAGATGAAGGCCAATCTGAACTGTGTGGTGAAACTCTGCCACTAAAAAACAAGCCAAAAAAAAAAAAACCTAAAGAAAACAAACAAAAAAGGAAGACTAGGTAATTTTATTGGCAGAGATAGTGCCCGAGAGACAGGAGGGTACTTGAAAGTGGTTTGTCATAAAGTCCACTTTTTGAGAGTTGTACAGAACAAGTCTATGTGACATGGGTCAAACTATAAACAATAAGACTACAAATATACCCCCTTATCTAACATATCTCCAATAGTAGCAAGAACATGTGGGTAGCACTAACCTTGGATGATAGCTATAGTTTTAGTCTTGCCTTTACTCTTAATCTTAGTGGTGTTAGTGGTGAGAGAAGATGACCACACTTAATGAAATAGTGGTTTATTTATAAGGGAAATTTCAAAAGGGTGGCATTAAAATCTCAAACTTTTGTTTATCCCCTAAGCAAGTATGTAAATCTGGCCACTATGATTTTAGCCTTGCCTAGATGAGCCTCCAGATATAGTTTTGATGTGTTCTCATGGTCTGCACTGATTCCCTGGAGGGCCCAGCCCAGTCTGGCTACCTGTAATATTTCTACCTAATTTAGCTGTCTATAACAATACTATTGTGAAAGATGCGGATTCCCTCATCTCTTCCTCAGAGTTTGTTATCATCAGGAATCAACAGGAATGCTCTTGATTTTGGAATCTTGCCTTTGTATCCTGCTGTAGGTTCATGTAGGGACTGCAGGCCACTGCTCTGCTGGAAAAAGCAGGTCTCAGTGTTCCTAAAGCCAATTTCAAAGAAGAATTTAAGAAGCTGTGTTTAAAGTGGAACAAAATGACTTATTTAAAGATGAGAAAAGAGGACAAGAGAGATGATAGACAGCTACTCTGGTTGAGTAGGGAGAAGGTAAAAGTAAACTGTTCCTGGCCTCTGGTCACCAGCTCTTTTTGTAATGCTTGTTTCCCTGTGTAGTCTCCTGTATTAGCTCCCTGGCTCCTGGCTTGTCTTTCATCCTAACCTTTCCAGAAGAAATCCAACTTTGATTCCACATGAGTTCCTTGGGTATCACATTGAAGGCTTGGTGACCTATCCCTGTCCTTTGGTGGAGGGTAAGATTATGGATGGAGATCTTAGGGAGAGGTACTTTAGGTTTAAGAATTAATTAAAGGGGAAGTTTGCCATTCTTACATTGATCTCACTACCTTGGACCTTCCCAGTCCTGAGTTTCTTCTTCATTCTTTGCCTTTGTATTGGTAATTGCTGGAGTCCAGCTGTCTGTGTAGACCTGACTTCAGAGATCAAAGCTAACTATTAATTTTTAATAAAAGTTAATAAGGTCTTCATCATATATATATATATATATGTGTTAAAAATATATGTATATATATGTATGTGTATATAAATACATACACATAAAAATATATATGTGTATATATACACATAAAATATATATAAGTATATATATATTTTACCTATATGTATGTGTATATATATATATATATATATATATATATATATTTTTTTTTTTTTTAACCTATGTGGTCCCTTGTCCTTGCACTGTTATTCTGCCAAATTTGGTTAATCGATCTAGAAGTCTTTTGAATACTCTTCTATGTAGAGTATAATGTCAAGATTCAGTAATGATAATTTATCTTCTTCCTTTCATTTCTTTATTTTTTATTTCTTTCTCTCAACTAATTTCTCTTGCCAATATCTTCAGAACTCTATTGAGCAGGATTGGTGATAACAGGCATTATTGTCTTGTTCTGAATTTTACAGTGAGAGCTTTCACTTTTCCACCATTTAATATCAGGTTGGCTATTGGCTTGTCATAGATGGCCTTTATTGGATTGAGATATAGACCTTTTATTCTAACTTTTTTTTAGTTTTTTTTATCATGAATGAGGGTTGGACTTTATCAAATGCTTTTTCTGCAACTATTGAGATGCTCATGTGATTTTTATCTTTAGTTGTGTCAATGTGGTGTACTACACTTATTGATTTCCATATATTGGAACATCATTTCATTACTTAATTGAATCCAACTTTGCCATGGTGTATAATCTCTCTAGGGACTGGCTGCATTGTGTTTGTCAGTATATTACTGAGGAATTTTCCTTGTACATTCATTATGGAGATTGGGCCATAGTTCTATTTTTTGATTAGGTGCTTTTCTGATTTTGTATCAGGGCAGTGCTTGCTTCCAGGAATAAGTTTGGGAGTGTCGCTTCTCCTCTTAGTTTCTTATTGATAAAGGAAAGAAGCAAGAACAAAAGTCAATAAGAGGACACCTGTGGAGAAATTCCTGTGGGGATAGGGGAAGGTCAGATAGTGTTACGGGACTGACCTTACTTCTAATCTAAGATGAACTGGAGTACAGGAGTGGGCGAAAGTACGCACCCTTAAGGACACGTGCTTTTATACTACTTGAACCTGTAGCACTGTGGGCTGTGACTTATCTCAAACCATGCATTCCAGGAGGTTTTGGTCATTTGGTTTCCAAGCCCCTGATTTCTGCATATCCATATCATACATATCTCTGGTCAATGCCCCCAGAACAACCTATCCTCCCTGCTTGGTGCAAAAAGGTTTAGACAAGACAAACCCAGGGTCTCAATGAAATCAAAGACAGAATGGAGTATAGTTTCATAGCCATGCACCAGCACTCAGGTTCCCAGGGCAAAGCAGCTAAATAGGGAGAGAGAAGATTTCAGAGACAAGTTTTTAAAATAATGATGATGATGATGATGATAATAGGCATGTTTCTTTTGTGTACAATAGGAATTTGAATGTGAAATGTTCTCTACCTAGAGTTGTTGGCATCCTCCCACAGAGAGAGACGACACCAAGGGAGATGAGCAGAAGGAAGCAAACTTCATTTAGTGAAAAAAAAAAAAAAAAAAAACAGAAATCAATTTGATGATAGTCTTACTCCTGGGAGCCAGAAGAGAGAAAGAATGCTTTCTCTGGGTTTCTGTGGGCTAAGGTGAAATGGGTAACAATCAGAATATGGTACAGTAGCATTTAGGATATGATAGGAAATAAAATCTTATGAAGGAAAGACAGAGATATCTGCCACATATTTGCTGCAAATTGATGGATGGAATGGAATCCTGAGAGTTTCACTGGGGCATCCCTGGAGCTCAAAACCAAGGAGTGGAGTGGGTTCCCACGCCTGTAGAGAGGCAATCATCTCTGCATGAGACTGAAACCAGACAGTGACAACAGTGAAGAAGCTCTTTGGATGACCCGGGTCACTGCTGTAACAATTTTCCAAAGTCTTTATTCCTCTTTCTATGATTATTTTGGCTTTGCAGTTATTTGATCTGCACTAATTTGTTCTATGTGGGCTGTTACAGTTATTCCTCATTGCTGTTCTGTTTTTGTTGTTGTCTTCTCCATTTTCTTTCTCTTCTCCCTTTTCATTAATTTACCCTTCAAGATTCAAATGTTTCCAATTTGTATTGTTCTCTCTTTTCTCTCTAGTTCTTCAACTGTCTCAGCCCCTTAGTTTTTATAAGAAAACTACCAAAAAATATTAATAAGCACCAGCAATTTTAAACTCTCCCCAAACCTCTAAATAAATAGCTATCCCTCTATATCCATCCTCTTGACTACACAAATACTCTCCCAAATCCTCTGTGCACCAGCAATTTACTCCAGCAAGAAAGTAACTCCAAGAGTCCGCCTTTCTACGTTCTTTTAACCTTTTGACATGCCTTTTGTTTTTACTTTTCCCTCTGCCATATACTCTTCCTTTCATCCTTCCTTTCCATGTCCCCATCCTTCACACATCCTGGTACAGTACAGTATGTAAGGGATATTGACAGGAGGGAGAAATGATCGAAACAAGTTTTCATGTATATGATAGTTAGATGCTTAATTCTGCTCAATTGAGCTAATAGAAAACTAATAAGAAATTCTTATTAAACAAAAATTCAAACTAATAGAAATTCTATTCTTAAAACAGTGTCAGAGGCCAACATAACTAAACTGAAAATATTGCAGGGGTAAACAGTATCCCTAGACAAATAAATTTATGACCCCATCATTGCAAAATAGGTTCACATCAATGACAATCTCTCTACTCTATTTGACTCCTAATCAAAACACTAAGAAAAATATGCAAATATCTATCTATATCTATATGTATCTCTATCCTATTTAATACATACACACACAGAGAACACAGAGGAATGGGAACAAACAAAGGTCCCCAGAGTTTTTTAACTCTGGTAAAGTGGATCCAAGGGGCAATGTTGGAGAGAAAAGCAAATGCTGGTTAGGACAACTGCATGAACTGACTGAGAAAGGGTTAAAGAAATGCGCCAAGTTCAATGACAGTATAACTTAAAAACTAATGGAACTAAATATACTGTTCATAATAGCATGAAGAGTGTGGATATAGAAGAAAGAAAAAATTGGAAGAGCTGTACGAGATGATTCCAAACATGAAATACTAATTTACCAAAGATATAGGTTCCTCAAAAAGGCATAAAATATCACAGATGAAAATTGCATAGAATTTTTAAATTGAAAAAATGACCAGCATGAAATGAAGGTTTGTGAAATTGAAGACCAAATGGCAACTCGTGATAAATTATTCAGAAAAGTACTAGAAATAAGTGGACAAGAAATATTCACCCTGGATCTAATAGGTGATTTTAAAAAGAGTAACCTAAGCCAAACTGGAGTTAAAGATGTCATAGTAGAAAACTTTCAACATATGAGGAAAAACTTCAACATAAGATATTTGAGGTTTGTATACCACCAACTATGATGCAAAAAGAACTTTATGACATATCTTACTCAAAATGCCAAATGTTCACCAAAAAGAAAAAAATGTAAAAGAAAACAAAAATCACATAATGGTAAACTCACCAGGATTATAGTAGACTTCTCATCACAAACTTTAAAAGTAATGAGAGTTTGAAGTGAAAAGTTTCAAGCCCTCAAAACAAACAAGTCACAACCCAGACCAACATATTCTGCAGGTTTTTATTTCAAAGTTGGTAGGAAGTAAGGACATTCTATGATAAAAATCAACTTTAACTATGTATGAAAATCAATTAGCACTCCAAAAGATACTCAAGATTATCCCAGACAAGGACAATAAAGCCAACAAACTTAAAAATATTATTTGAGATAATTACATCACACAAGTCAAGTGGTTAAACAAAAAAGGAAAAATAAAGGAGACATCAACAGAAAAAGAACATAATGACAGAGATAAATCAATACTTTTCAGTTGTTTTTGGTAATATACCTGGCCTCAATCTCACAATTAAAAGAAACAGATTGGCAGGCTGTATTGTAAAATACAGTCCAGTAGACTGTTGCATTCAAGAATCTCATCAAGTCCAAAATGAAACTGACTGAGTATAGATGTACGGCTGGAAAGCAATATTTTATGTACCAGGGCCCTTGAAGCAAGAAGAGGTACTAATTTTGTTTTAAGAAAAATTAAACTTCAAGCTGAAGTTGATCAGAAGAGGCAAGGAATTTCACTATGTGTTATTTAAGAGAACAATCCAACAGGATGAGATAACAATTGTAAATATATACATACCAAATATTGGAGCTCCTAACTTCATAAAACACATATTGCAGGGTATAAAATATTAAACACTAACACAATCATGTGGGTTGTTTGAATACTATGTTTTCTCAAGGAGATCAACTAAAACAAAAATCAACAAAGGAATATTAGAGCTGAGTTGCACCCTTAAAGAAATGGACTTCATAAATATCTATGGTGTGTTTTACCATATTACAGCAGAATATGCACCCTTCTCGGAAGCACATGGAACTTTCTCCAAATGGATCACATACTAAATTACAAAGCATGATGAAGTAAATACAAAAGAATCAAAACCACCCCAGGTATACTATCATATAATTGTGCATTCAAACTAGAAATCAGTTACAAAGGAAAACACAAAAAATAGACAAAGACTTTTTGTTTTGGTTTAAATTTTTATTTAAAGAGAGGGGAAAAATAAAGCAAAACAGAAAAAAAAAGGGTAGAAACAACACAGAATTTCAAAAAAAAAAAAAAAAGGACAGTAAGAAATCACTAGTTGATGCATTACATATTGTCTTCCTGGATGTAGTTGTTCATGTTACAAAATCAAAGCATACAAAGTGGACATTCAAACAGTGAGGCTGCAAACAGCTCAGTTCTCTGATCCAACAAAAACTTAGCAACATAATTATCATTCCTACACCCTTAAATATACATGCAGTTATATCCTTTAGAGCATCTGCTTTTTCTCCTTTTGCTTTTTAAGTCCATTATCTGTTTAGTTATATCATGTTTCAGGTTGCTCAGTACCTTACTGATCTGTTTTGTTGTTGTTATTTAGTTTTTAAATTTTTTTCTTATTTATTATTATTTATTTATTTATTTTGAAGGTAGTAAAATACAGCAGAACAAGACAGGACATAGCCAACTGAGGCAGTGCAGTGAAATTGGCACAGAACCTCACAGCAGGCCACTGGGACAACAGCAATAGGCACAATACTATATCTGGTTTTCTTCAGAATAGTTGTTCCTTCAATCAGGCAGAGAAATATGGAAGGAAATACCAAAATTACAAGAAGAGAATATTGAATAGAGCAATACCATTGATCAAAACAGAGATAAAAATATTTGCCTTCAAAGAGATGGTAGAAGAAAATCCCCCTTATTTGCTATATTGCATATACTCAAACTTGCAAGACATGCTCAGATCTCCAGCTCTCACTTGCTAGCATGGGGGTGGGAGGGTGGATGTTTGATTCTTATCCCACGCCCCGGTAGGCTCACAGCCACCCATCAGAGGGGTGAACTGGTTGCCCATTTTGCCAGCACCCCAAGGTCCAACATGGCACGTCGCTGGTCTCAGGAAACGCTGATATGGTTCTCTCCCTGGGGCGGCCACGGCTTGCCAGGCCACAGCCACTTAACAGAGCGCCATGCTCTAGACAAAGACTTACACATTTGTTAATTATTCAAAACACTAAATGGATCACTAAAGAAATGAGTTAGAAATGAAGGGTGAAATTAAACAATTTCTGAAATCAAATGAGATTGCCAGTATAACACAGCAAAACCTGTGGAAAATGATGAAAGCAGTCCTGAGAGGAGAGTTTATTGCAATCAACGCTCACATGAAAAACAAAAGGAGCTCAAATAAATAGCATAACGGTGACCCTTAGCATACTAAAAAACACTTGCAGTCCAGAATCAAACCTAGTATTATAAGGGAAATCAGAGAAGAAATTAACAAAACTAAGGCAAAGAAAAAAAAAAAGATAAACCCTTAGCCAAAATTACCTTATGAAAAAGAGAAAAGACCAAAGTTAATGCAATTAGGAATGACAAAGGAAAAAAATCACAATAGACACCCAATGAAATATTGGACATTGTTCGTAACTATTACAAAAAAATCATACTCCAAATATTTGGAAAATCTTGGAGACATGAGAAGATACCTAGACACATACAAATTACCAAAAGTGAAACAAGAAGTCATAAGAATTGTGAGCAACTTAATAATAAGCAATTAAATTGAGACAGTGATTAAAAAATTCTGCCTACTAAGAAAAGCCCAAGACCTGAGGAATTCTATAAGAGCTTTAAGGCTGTAACACCAATACTCCTCAAACTGTTTAATGAAATCGAAAGGGAAGAAGTACTTCCAAATTGTTTCCTGGAAACCAGAAATACTCTCATCACAAAACCAGACAGAGACCCAATTAAAAGGTAAAACCGCATGCCACTGTCTTTAATGAACATAGGTTAAAAAATTCTAGATTAGATATTGACAAATAGAATGCAGCAAATCATCAGTTATCATACATCATGATCAAGTAGGTTCATCCCCAAGATGGAAGGGTATTTCAAAGTACACAAATCAATAATGGAACACACCATGTAAACTGAAGAAAGGACTAAACCATATGATCATACCAACACCTGCAGAAAAGTTTTGGACAAAAGCCACCATACATTTATAATAAAATTTCACAAGAAAATAAATACATAGCCAAGGAAAAGAAAGATCTCTACAAAGTAAACTTATTACTTGGGAAAATGAGAACAAAAAAGATATCAGAAAATGGAAAAATATCCCTTGTTCCTAGACAGGCTGAACCAGTGTAGTCAAAATAGCCATATTTTCAAATCTGATGTATGTATTTAAAGCAATTTCAATAAAAATATTGTTAGGCTTTCTCACAGAACTATAGAAAACAATCCTAAAATAAATTAGAAAGCAGAAGAGAGCTAGAATGGCAAAAGCAAAGCTACGGCAAAAAGAGCAAGTCAAAAGGCACCTAAGTCCCAAATTTGAATTTATAGTACAAAGTTGTAGTGATAAATACAGCATGGGAGCAAAACATACACTTGAATCAATGGAACAGAACTGAAGATGCAGAAACAATGCCAGACCCACTCAATCACCTGATCTTTAACAAAGGAGAGCAAACTGCAGGAAAGACAGCCTCTTTAGCAAATGATGCTGGGCAAACTGGCTATGTCCACACAGAGGAGTGAAGGTACTCCGTATCTTTCATCATGTAGTAAAGCCAAAATGAATCAAAGATCTAAATGCTAAAACAGAACTGCTTAACCTGCCGATAGAACAAACATATAAACTCGCAAAACCACAGGAATAAACAACGGCTTTCTGCACAGACCTCCAGCTGCACAAAAAGTAACAGAAAGAGCTAATAAATGAGATCATATTAAATTAAAAAGTTCCTGCACAACAAAGTTAATAAGGTAAATAAATAACCTACAGAATGAAAAATTTTTTTCTAGCAACATCTTGGATAGAGGATTAATATCTAGAATATATAAGGATGTCAAATTTGGACCCCCCAAAAAGACTCAATTACATCTTATCAATTGAAGTGAATAGACACTTCTCAGAAGAAGAAACACCAACAGTCTATAAACACATGAAAAGTGTTTATTGTCATTGACAATTACAGAGATGAAAATTAAAACAACCTTGATATTTTATCTTTCACAAGAAAGAATGATAATCATCAGATAATCAAATACTAACAAATACTGGTAACATGGCAGTGCAAAAGGACCCCTTCTACTTGCTAGTGGGCATATAAAATACTGCAAGGATTATGGAAGTCAGTATGAAGAATCCTCAAAAAAACTAAAACTAGAGTTTGGGCCCTGAGGCAGGAAGATCACTGAGAGTTCGAGGCCAGCCTGGGTTACAACGTGAGTTCAAGGCCAGCCTGAACTTCATAGTGAGACCATGTCTCAGAAAGATAAAAACACAAAAGAAAACAAAACAACTGAAAAACAAAAACTATAAATAAATTTAATCTAACCTAGGTATTTCTTCTCTTCTAGACATCTTTCCAAAAGAGTTAAATACATCATTGTATACTCACACATGAATACCAATGTTTTTAGTAGTCTGATTCCTTACAGCTAAATCTTGGAAGCAGCCTCTATGTCCATAATAGATGAATAGATAGCAAAAATAGTTGTATGTAAGTGGTTACTACTCAGCTATGAAAAATAATAGATTTGAATCATTTTTAGGAAAACAGATGCAACTTGAAAACATGATGAAATAAATCATACACATAAGCTTAAATAATGTATGAGTTCTTTCATATGAGAAATTTCATATGAGAAAGGATAAATTTAATAAACAGCAAAATAAAAGACAGATAAATAAACAGGTAGATAGCTCTTTCATAAAAGGGAAGGGACTCAAGAAAAGGAAGGAGAGGCAAGGTGGGAAACGGAAGGCTTGGATCTAGGTGCGTCATGTATATGAACCACCTACCCACAATGCATGTGATCAGTATGTGTTGCCAACATGAACAAAAAGATGAAATGAAAATGCAGGAAGGGGATCTAGAGATGGAGTCAGGGGCACAAAGAAATGAAGGAGGAATGCAAATTATTTAGATACACTAAGTGCATATACTTACACTTTAAAATTGTAGGCATTATATATTGCAAACATGTACAAGTAAAAAATAAAAAAAAAAGGATTTGCTTAGGTTTCTATGGATTACCTTTCAAGTCCTTTTGGCTCTAATATTCTATAAAATCTTACTATTTTCATTAATTCTTTCATTATATAGTTTTCTTATATATTCATTTTATATATTAAAAAAATAGGTTTACAAATTTTGTTTCAACTCTCACAAACTCTCAATAACTTGAAGAAGCTGAATTATACAAATTCTACACAAATGTGCTCAAAAACTGTGATAGATAAGATGGAATGTCACTTCCTTCCTCTAGATTCTCATGGTACATGTTGTCTTACCAATTTCTTTCTTTTGAAATCGTCGTCTCTTTGTTTTAGCATATTTCTACATCATGTAATGTCATCATCATTGCAGGGCTGGTATCCAGGTGAGGGGAGGAGAGCAGAGAGGTGCAAAGGTAGGAGAACTGAGAACAGTAGCAGTGTAAAGTGGTGCTCTTGTCTTAACCAGTCAAACTACCCAAGACTAAGGGAAATTTATTGAGACTAAGAGGGTAATAAAGTGAAGAACAGTCTGTCTTTCTTTTGCTATTAGTCCCAACTAGATAGAAAACTAGTAAGTTCTCACACACAATATGTGAGAAGAATTAATGGATAATCACACGGTCAATAGTCTACAGGGATTTTGGGGTGGACATATGTGTTGGATTTATGGGACATTAAGAGTAACATTATTTTTCTAAATTAAAAACAGCCTCTGGCTGCAATCCATTTTAAACAGTTTTTCTTATTTCATTAAGCCAACAATTATATTACATAAAGTTGACCAGTTTAAGTGGACAATATGATGACACTCGGAACTTTCATAATGTGCCAGCAAATTCTCTACCTTGTTCTAAAATATTCTCATCATTCCAAAAGGAAACTTTTCTTGCAGACTTGTGACACTGTCTTCAGCTTCTACTGTTAATAATGCCTTTGTCACAGATGTAGTGAGAGCTTGGGTCATGTTTCCTTCAGTACTTTGTTTCTCATCGCCCTTCATGTTCCAGTAAACATTCGTAAATTGTTCAATTCATAGTAAAAGAAAACTCTAACAAAGGAACTACATAAGTACCCAGGAATCCATCCTTATAGAAACACAGGAGTTTTATATCAGTCTTCAACAAAATTTCATTTCAGTGTTTTGAAATAAAATTTTTCCCAGTAGTTTATTAAATATGTGTTTGTTTTGTGTCTGTGCACTGAGGTGATGCTTTAAATGAAGTGGTGAATCAAGTGATGCTACTAAATGAGGAAGAAAATTTTAAATTTTGTGTTCAGTTGATTTCCAAAAATTATTCTTATGAAATTAAGACTACATTTCTTAGAAAAAAATGCAACATAGGCTTGAATCCTGCTAGCACGTCAAGTTACCTGCAGCTTTTATAGACATCCCCACACTGATTGTCAGGGTACAGTAATTACAGGGTACACTAACATTTTTGTCTTTGTCTGCTCACCTGAACGTAGAGAAGCCCTTGTAGGTTTTCTTTCCTATTGGTCAACATAAGAAATAACATATTACGATTTAGATTTTGATTTCTTTGTAAGCAAAAATCCAGATTGAGCCTGTGGACCTTTCCTTTCATGGTACAGATTTTTTCAGCTGGGGTATGAAATACTTGCACAACCATGCATAGTGACCAACTGTCCATATTTGTTCATACTTTGTGTAAAATTCCTCAGAGAAAACTAATGTCTATTAATTGTACAAAAGTTTTGCATTTGTTTCTCATCAAAGGAAAATAGATAAAAATGTGGAAGTTTCTAACTCAGATCACTAATAACTGATATACTTCTCCTAAAAATTCTTAAACTCCTTGAGATAGGTAAAACACCTTTGATAAATTCAGTTCCATTATTGAGCATAAGACCATGTGTAAGCATACAACAATCACGAGAGAAATAGTAAAAGATAATGCTTTTAAAATATTCTAGAGAGCCTACTATCTACTCTGTATAAGTATCTGCTCTGCTTTATCTTGTTTTTTGAGGAAGGACCTTGCTAATTAGTTTAGGTGGGCCTTGGCATAATTATGTAGCCCAGTTTGGCCTTGAGCTTGTGATGACGCTCTTGTCTCAGCCTCCTGAGTACTGGGATTACAGGCATGCCCTGATAGCTGGCTATTCCAGTAGTTTTGAGTGGCAGAAATTCTGGTGTGAGTACCTGGCATGTATGGAGTAGAGCTCATCTTGTTCTCAAGATACTGTCTTTTTTTGACCTTTCTTTGGGCTTTCTGAAAATTTCATTCAGGGCTTACTTCTTTTTCACTTATCTTGCAAGATTCTCAGTTTGTTAGGCTGTATGGAGATCATTGCTCAAAAAACACTAATTCAAGGACAGAACACTTAGCCAGAAAGAGTGAGATTGTGAGTTCAATCTGCAGCATTATAAATATCAAAGCCACACACAAATGCAAATTAAAACACTGGAAGCCAAGATAAGAAGCTTCTGCCTCTTGGGCCAAAAAACAGACACACTAAAAAGCCAAGTCCAAAGAACTAGAGAATGAGAGACTTTTTTGGAAATAGGGTTTTGAAAGTTTCTACATATAATGTTAAATATAGAAAAGTACCCATATGCCCAGGGATGGATATATGCATATCGTGTCTGACTTTTGATCTTGATTCAATCAAGACATGACCAGTAACAGAAGGTTAATATAACTTGAAAAAGATAATATGTCTAGGCACTGAAATGGTTCTTGACAGGCACACAGCATGCAAAAATATGGGTGATATTAGTAATAAATTTAAGCAAAAAATGTAAGACATATGTGTTGAAAATTATAAATACTTGTTAGGAGAAATTAATAATATTAAATATGAAACTATTCATGCATTTCTATTGAATGAGTTAATATTGTTATAGAAATAATGTCCTAATTGACCAAAAATTCAACCTATAAATCTCACCTAATTTCAAAGGCTTTTTTTGATGAAAAGAATAACAAATCCTAAAATAAATAAAACTTCTTGATCTAAAAATATGCCAAAAGCCATAGTCATCAAAGCAGTGTTCTATTGACATATGACAAGCATTTAGGTCAGTAGAATAGAACTGACAGTTCATAAGCCAAGAGTTATATATACATTCAATTATTTTTTGACAATTCATTGAAAGAGGATTTTTTTCAGCAATGGTGAATCAACTGAATACACACACATCAACTCTCATCTCATAACATGAACAAAAATTACTTACAAATGAACTGAAGGCCTATATGTAAGGATTAAAACTATAAAAGAGTTTCAGAGAAAAATATAAGAATAAATATTAATGGCCTTGAATTTGGCAAGTTTCTTATGTATAATGCAAAAAAAGCCATAAAGAAAAATTATATTAGACTAGATCAAATTAAAAAAGGTACATCAAAAGAATGGAACAAAATATTGTGAACCATGTATCTCATGGTTTAACATTTGAGATATATAAATTATGTTTTCAACTCCTTCAAGTAAGATAAACCTTATAAAAATGACCACAGGACCTGAAGAGACAGAATTGACAAATAAGTACATGAAAAGGTGATCAATGCCATTAATCATTAGGATATAAAAATCAAAAACCACAATAAGATTATTCTTCACACCCTCTATGATGCTTTAGCTTTAAAAAACAAAAAAAAATTGAAAAGCTAGAAAATTTGGAAACTTCATAAACTGAAAATATAATCATGTTGAAAAGTGATTTGGCAGCTCACCTGCATATTAAACATTCAATTATTTGTATTTATTTACTTATTTATTTAAAGAGAAAAAAACAGGAAAAAGTTAGAAATATTAAAGAATTTCAAGAAAAGAAAATAAACAGTAAGAAATCACTAGTTGATACATTACAAATTGTTCTTTTAGAAATAGTTTTTCAAGTTACAAAATTAAAACACACAAAGTGGACACTCAAGCAGTGAGAGTGCAAACAGATCTGTTCAAAAATCCAACAAGAATCTAGAAATATGGTCATCAATCCCACACACCTAAACATACATACAGCTATATCTTTTATAGCACTTCCTATTTCCTCTTTTTTTTTACAATAGCAATTATACATTTTTAAAATTTAATTTAAAGAGAAGAAAATAAAAACAGAAAAAAGGGTAGCAACAATACAGAATTCTAAAAGAAAGAAAGAGAAAGGAGAATGAGAAAAAGCCCCACTAAGAAATCAGTAATTTATAAATTACGTACTGTCATCCTGAATGTAGTTGTTCAAGTTACAAAGTTAAAGGGTACATAGTAAATATTGAAACAGTCAGAATACAAACAGTTCTGCTCAAAGATCCAACAAAGATTCAGCAATATGGTCATCTATTTTACACACTCAAACTTACATGCAGTTATATCCCTTAGAGCACTTTCTTTTCCTCTCTTTTTTTACAATAGCAATTACACATTTTGGTTTTATTACTCTTGTAGTTCTTATTTACTTTTTACACTAGAGACACAATATAATATTCATAAATATGATTCTTATTTATTTCACTAATGAGGATAGTCTCAAGTTGTCTCCATTTGGCTATGAAGACCTCAAGGTCATCCTTTTTTATAGCTCAGTAATATTCCACTGTATAAAAATGCCACATCTTTTTCATCCACTCTGCAGTAGATGGGCAGGTTGTTTCCAGGATTTAGCTATCACAAATTGTGCAGCGATGAACATGGGTGCACATATATCACTGTGATATGAACTTTTCAGTTCTTCAGGGAAAATACCCAGGAGGGGAATAGCTGGATTGAAGGGGGCTTCCAATCCTAGTCTTCTGAGAATTCTCCGTATAGATTTCCATAATGGTTGCACCAGTCTACATTCCCACCAACAGTGGAGCAGTGTTCCTTTTTCCCCACAGCCTCACCAACATTTGTTGCTAGTTGATTTCTTGATGGCAGCTATTCTTTCCAGAGTGAGGTGGAATCTCAATGTTGTTTTACTTTGCATTTCTCAAATGACCAGTGATGGTGAACATTTCTTCATGTACTTATTTGCCATTGTATATCTTTCTCTGAGAACTGTGTGTTCATCTCAGATGCCCATTTTTGGAGAAGGTATTTGAATTTGGGGAGCTTGATGTTTTTCAATTCTTTATATATTCTGGACACAAGTCCTTTGTCTGAGGGGTTGCTGGTTAAAATTCTTTCCCACTCTGTGGGTTTTCTTTTCACTCTGTTGGCGATTTCCTCTGAAGTGCAGAAACTTTTCAATAATGTGAGATCCCATTTGTTGATTCTTTGAAGTGTTTCCCATGCAGTTTTCGTTTTGTTCATGATTTCTCTGCCTACCCCTATGTCTCCAAGACTTCTACCTAGCTTGTCTTCCAGTAGATTTAGTATTTCTGTTTTAATATTGAGGTCTTTGATCCATTTAGACTTTAGTTTTATGCATGGTGATATGCATGGATCTAGTTTCAGTTTTCGGCATGTAGAGAGCCAATTTTTCCAACACCATTTATTAAAGAGACTATCCTTCTTCCAGTGGACATATTTAGCCCCTTTGTCAAATATCAGGTGGCTGAGTGTCTTTGTAGTTGTGCTTGCATCTTCTAATCTGTTCCATTGATCCTCAGGTCTATTTCTTTGCCAGTA
>PVLA01000446.1:128180-191772 GCA_004027455.1 Hydrochoerus hydrochaeris | reverse complement strand
ATGTTTCCAAATGAATTTTAGGAATGTTTGCTCTAGATCTGTGAGGTATGTCACTGGTATTTTGATTGGGATTGCGTTAAATCTGTATAACAGTTTTGGGAGTATGGCCATTTTCACAATGTTGGTTCTTCCTAACCAAGAGCAAGGAATGTCCTTCCATTTTCTAATATCCTCTTCAATCTCCTTTTTCAGAGTAGTATAATTTTCAGCATATAGGTATTTTACATTTTTAGTTAGGTTGATTCCTAAGTATTTCATTTTTTTACATGTTATTGTAAAGGGCGATATTTCCATAATTTCTCTCTCGGTGAGTTTCTTGTTTGTGTACAGGAATGCTATTGATTTTTGAGCATTGACTTTGTATCCAGCTACACTGTTGAACTTGTTTATTACCTCTAGCAGTCTTTTAATGTAGCTTTTTGGGTCTTGTATATAGAGTGTCATGTCATCTGCAAATAGTGATAATTTAACTTCTTCCTTTTCTATCTTTACTCCTTTTATTTCTCTCTCTTGTCTGATTTCCCTGGGTAGTGTTTCCAGAACTATGTTGAAAAGGAGTGGTGAGAGTGGACATCCTTGTCTTGCTCCTGATTTTAAAGTGAAAGCTTTCAGTTTTTGTCCATTTAGTATAATGTTGGCTGTTGGTTTGTCATAGATGGCCTTTGTAAGATTGAGGTAGACACCGTGTATTCTGAGTTTCTGAAGGGTTTTTATCATGAACATGTGTTGGACTTTGTCAAAAGCTTTCTCTACATCTATTGAGATGACCATTTGGTCTTTGTTTTTGGCTCTGTTGATGTGGTGTATTACATTTAATGACTTGCGTATGTTAAACCATCCCTGTATTCCTGGAATGAACCCCACTTGGTCATGATGTACTATCTTCTTGATGATTTGCTGCATTTTATTTGCCAGTATTTTGTTGAGAATCTTTGCATCAATGTGCATTAGTGAGATTGGCCTATAGTTCTCTTTTTGGTTGGATCTTTCTCTGCTTTTGGTATCAGAGTAATACTTGCCTCCAGGAATGACTTAGGGAGGATTGCTTTTTTCTCAATTTCATTGAAGAGTTTAAGGAGTACTGGCATCAAATCTTGTCTAAATTTCTTGTAGAATTTAGCTGTGAATCCATCAGGACCTGGGCTTTTCTTTGTTGGTAAGTTTTTAATTACATTTTCAATTTCAATAGCTGATATTGGGTTATTCAAAATTGCTATATCTTCTTGGTTGAGCTTTGGTAGTTCATACCTTTCTAGAAATATGTCCATTTCCTCTGTGTTTTTTACTCTGTGTGAGTAGAGATTTTCAAAGTAGGTATTCATGATCTTTTGAATTTCCATGGGATCTGTAGTAATTTCTCCCTTTTCACTTCTTATTGCATGAATTTGGGATTTTTCTTTCTTTCTCTTGATAAGGTTAGCTAGGGGTTTGTCAGTTTTGTTTATTTTCTTAAAAAACAGCTTTTTGATTCATTAATTCTGTGTATTGTTTTTTTAGTTTCAATTGCATTGATTTGTGCTCAAATCTTTACAATTTACTCTCTTCTATGAGCTTTGGGTCTAGCTTGCTCTTCTTTTTCTAGACACTTGAGATGGAGCATTAGGTTGTTTATTTGTGCTTGTTTTGTTTTCTTGGTATGACAGTTTAGTGCTATATATTTCCCTCTTAAGACTGTTTTCATTGCATCCCACAGGTTACAGAATGTTGTTTCTATATTTTCATTCAATTGTAGGTATAGTTTTATTTCTTCTTTAATTTCATCTGTAGCCCATTGGTTGTTCAAAAGGCTGTTATTTAATTTCCATGTATTTATGCAGGTTTTACAATTTCTTTTGCCATTAATTTCCAATTTCAGTGCACTATGGTCAGATATTATGCATGGTATGATTTCAATAACTTTGCATTTACTTAAGAATATTTTATGACATAATATATGGTCTATTTTGGAGAATGTCTCATGTACAGCTGAGAAGAAGGTATGTTCTGATGTGGTTGGGTGGAACACTCTGTAAACATCTACTAAGTTCAACTGCTCACAGGAATGATTCCATTCTGTTATTTCTTTGCTGACTTTTTGTCTAGTTGATCTAGCTCTTTGTGACAATGGGCTGCTAAGATCTCCTGTTATAATTGTGTTGTTGTGTATTTGGTTTTTCATGTCCATTAGTATCTGTCTTATATAGTTGGGTGCTCCTGTATTTGGCGCATATATATTTATAATTGCTAGTTCTTCCTCTTGAATTTTACCACTAACAAGTATGTAGTGACCTTCTCTACCTGTTTTAAGCATTTCAGGTTTGAAGTTCACATTGTCTGCAAATAGAATAGCTACCCCTGCTTTTTTCTGGGTTCCTGTTGCATGGAATACTGTTTTCCATCCTTTGACCTTTATTCTATGAGTTTCCTTTTGGGTCAGATGTGTTTCTTGTATCCAGCATATTATGGGGTCCTGTTTCTTGATCCATTCTGTCAATCTATTTCTTTTTATAGGTGAATTGAGGCCATTTATATTTACAGATAGCACTGATATGTACTGGTTCGACTTTGCCATGTTATGTTCTAGTTGTTTCTTTCTGTTTTTCCTCTTATTTAATTGCTTATCCTACCTGGTGGTTTCTTTCCATTGTTGTTTTGGGGATTGTGGTCATTTTTATCTCTGTCTAGTATGTCTTTCAGTACTCTTTCTAGGGTTGGTTTGGTGGACATGAATTTCTTCAGTTGTTCTTTGTCATGGAAGTATCTTGTTTCTCCATTAAATTTGAATGAAAGTTTTGCTGGGTACATCAGTATGGGTTGAAGATTGTTTTCTTTCAGGGCTTGAAATACCTCACTCCAAGCTCTTCTTGACTTGAGGGTTTTTGCTGAAAAATCTGCCATGATTCTAATGGGCTTTCCTTGATAGGTGAGTTGTCTTTTCTCTGACAGCTTTTAATATTCTGTTTTTATACTGTATGTCTGAGATCTTAATTATTATGTGTCTGGGTGTAGATTTATATTGATTGTGACTGTCTGGTGTTCTATATGCCTCACTTATGTGCATATCAGATTCTTTTCCCATGTTTGGGAATTTTTCTGCTATTATTTCTGTAAATACTTTATGTATGTCATTTGCCTAGACTCCTGTATCTTTGCTAATGCCCATTATTCTTATATTGTTGTTCTTGGCATCATCATGAAGCTTCTGGATTGTCATTTCATGCTGCTTTGTTATTTTTAATAGTTCTGTCCTTTCCTGATCACTAACTGTGATCCTGTTCTCAAGGTCCAAAATCCTCAGCTTTGTTTAGGCGGTTTTGCACACTTTCAATAGAATTTTTTGTTTCTTGGATGTCTCTTTGAGTTTGTTTCATGAATTCTGCTTGCTTTCTATATTGTTCATTCAAAGTTTCAATCAGTTTCCCATGCTCATGTACTTTTTTCTCTAGTTCTTCTTTAGCTGCATTCAACAACTGCTTTACTAAAGTTGTTATTTCTATCTTTACTTGGGAGAATATTTCTAATTTGATTTCCTTTGTAGCCTGATGCAGTTGATTTTTTATTTCACTCACTATCTTTTCAGAGATTCCTGGTATGTTACTTTTGGGGTCCTCTATTTCAATGTCTCCTATTCTTGCTTCTGGTGAACTATATGTTTGAGACTGCATTTTGGTTTTTCGTTTTTTCATTTTCACTCTGCCTGGTGTTTTCTGTGTGTAGGAGTGGGTCACCCACACTCTTTTCAGACACACCAAAGTCTTACAGTTAGTTAGAGGGGGTTTTACTCCTGGCCCTATTTATCCCCTGTACACCTCTATTTTACGGGTATACTCACCACATTGATACAGTCAATCCGCTGCAGTCCAAAGTTCGCCACCTGGGAGCAAAGTTCCAAATTTTCTCACACTAACTTGATCCCACTGAGATCTTCTGATGTTCTAGGCGGGAGAGTGGGCCCATCTGTAGCAGTCTGGGGTAGTTTTCAGTTTTGGGCGGGCCTCCTCCATGTTTCTGATGGCAGTGCGGGCCCTCGGTGGAGGTTAAGGGCAGTCTTGCCCTGAGGCAGGCTTGGGCTGAGTTCCCGGTGGCAGGGCAGGCCCTCAGTGGAGGTTCCAGGCAGCCTTGCCCTGAGGCAGGCTTGCTCTGAGTTCTAAATATTCAATTATTATGAAGGACGGTGATTCTTTTTCTTCTATATAATCCAAAGCATTCAGAACAAGTATTCAAATTGTATTTGTACAAGGATGTCTATACCAGCACTATTCACACTAAAAGGGTAAAGCAATTTAAATGCTTATCTTCAAGGGAATGGACACCCAAAATGTAGTATAGCCATAAAAAAGAATGAAGTAGTGATGCATGCTACAATACATATGAATCCAGAGAATATGCTAATAAGTGAAAGATTCCAGACAAAAGTCAGTGTTGTACATCAGTTATAGAAAACTTACAAAACATGCAAATTTAGAAAAAAAAAAGCAAATGAATGTAAACCAGAGGTTGAGATGAGGGTGAAAATGAAGAGTGACTGCATAATAGATTATTTGTTTTCTTTTAGGTTGAATAAAATTTTGGAACGAGATAGTGGTGATGGTTACTCAACACTGAAAATGTACCTCATTCTACTGTATTGTATACTTAAAGAGGTTAAATAGTAAATGTTATGTTACTTCCACCTTATCAAAAGAAAAATAATGCCTCACACAAAAGTGATAACTTATTTTTCACTTCAAACTGAAAACTATGTAAGTGAAACTACACTGTTAAATCTTCCTGTTAACTCTGAATCTATAGGTCATCACCACTTGAGGTAAAAGAAACCATTTCTAAGACTTAGACTTAGCCACTGACCTATTGCAAGTACTCTTTGAGAATAATAAATACACAGAAAAAAATGATTTGTTAATCACAATTTGTCATAACAAGGTCTAATGTAACATAAGAGGGGGGTGAGATGAAGGACACAGAAAAGAGAGAGAGAGAGACAGTGAGAAACAGAGAGGGAGGGAGAACTGAAGAGTGAAGTAGTGCAGGTGCTCAAAGAAATGAGACATATTACAGTTAGGAACTGGTAAAATTTATACTATAATATTTACAAGTATTAGGACACAAAGTAATTTTATAAGGAACAGATATAAAGATGTGTTTACATTTTCAAATAATATTTATACCATGTATGAATGTGTTCAGATTTTTTCAAGGCATTCTTTTTTGGGGTTATCTTTCTAGATCTAACTGTTGAGATCTGGATGATTGCTAGCACAGCACAACTAATCAACATATAATTTTCCCTTAAGCTATTCATAAAATCATAAAATACTGGCTCATAAATACTCCATGTGTAGAGATATTTTCATATCACAAGGGAAGAAGTTTTGAATCAGGATTTAGGCTTAGGCCGGCAGTTTTTATAAAAACACACTCCTTGTGATGACGGATTTGATTTGTTAGCAGATACACGGCTACTTAAACATTGACTTTGAGGGTATGTGTGAGGGTATTTTAGGAAGGGATTAGAACAGCATTTCAATCAATAGACTGAGTAAAGATTGACTCTCAGACATCATCCAATCAATTGATATCCTGAGTAGAAGAAAAAAAAATTATTCTCTTCTTGAACTGGAACATTAGTACCATCCAAGCCTTAGATACCAGAGGTCCTGACCCTGGAGAGTACAGATTTCAAGACTTACACCAATAGCATCTTCAGTTCTCAGGAGTTTGAACTAAGACTGATTTATACCAATAGCTTTTCTGGGTCTTTTGCCTGATATGTTACTGGACCTTTCATGTTTCTAGTCATAACTACATGAGTCAGTTTTCATAACTTCCTTTCACCTCTCTCTCTCTCTCTTTCTCTCTCTCTCTCTGCTGTGGAGAATCTAATACATTTGCCTATCTCAGTCACACAGTCTTTTGTGATAAAAAGGAATTACTACAAAAAATGTCTTCTCCTCTATAGGTTTCCTGATAACCAGAGCCATTATATGCCTTGGTTATAATATAATATAATATAATATAATATAATATAATATAATATAATATAATATAATATAAATCTATTGCATGCATTCTCCCCTCAATAATACTGTATTTCTCATATGAGTTTAGACAAGCAATGCTTAGAAATGAATATGTTCACAAGGCAGAAATACTATATGAATTGAAACTAAGTAAAGTCAGAAAAACAAACAACAGAAAAGCATTGAAGTAAAGAGCAAACAAAAATAATCTCTATTATGAGTTTGATATTGCATATGATTACTTATTTAGACTATTACCTAATTTCTATTCAGTGATCTACAATAAATATCCAATAAATGATTTTGTACAGTGAATAGAAGATAGCAAACATATAAGTCTTAATCTGCTAAAAGTTGTTGAGAACTCTTGGAATTGACACTAGATGGGCACATAGAATAATCAGATGCAGAAAAGTTACTACACATATTGAGTCACTGCTCTTGTTGGCTTCTATCACTCTTACATTGGTAATTAATTAAAATGATGCAGAGCTATAGTGAGATGACAATGTGTCAAAATATGGTGTTGTACAATAGACACAATACATGCATTCTTTTGAAAAAATTGATATAAAGCACATCAATGTATCATCTACTTCCCAGAAATCCTCCACTTGATGAAACAAAATGTAGCTAATAATAATTTTTATGAAATAAACCTAGCTGAGATTAAGTCAATAATTTAAAAAATGGTACATTACAAGAAAAACAAAAACAAGCAAAAAAGACCTCTGGTGGTGCATAATATATGAACATAGAAAAAATGCATAAAACAAATATTTATATATATATATATATATATTGAGAGAATCTGGCCATGAATCTTAAAATGAAGGAAACAAATATTGAAAACTACAATATGGCCTTGAATTTTTGCTTATATGCATTTAAATGTAACATAGAGAAAGATTACTCACAAACCTTCAATCTCTTTTTTGTAATAAGTTACAGCAGCCTCAGCAACAAGGTATTATAGGAGAGGCATAAAGTAGGGAAATTAATAAGTAGCTCACAAACAGAAGACATCTTGACCTTCACATTTTCTTGATGAAGTTACCAATGCAGTTCAATAGTGTAAAGAAAGAAAGTGCTCTTAACGAATGGTGTCAGATTACTTAGCAACCATGTGGAAAAATAGATCTCAATATACACCTAAAATGTGATATAAAATTAGCTAAAGACAATAAATGCAGAGGAGAGGGCAGAAGTCTCCAGGCGATGTTTAGAAGACAGTGAAGGTAGAAGATGGAGTAAAGCTTAGACATAGTAGGGAATTGTGAATGTTGTGTTCTGGCCCCATAGCTTTAGATAAGCCTAACACACCTGGAGCAAATATTCCAACATGTGAAGAAATACTTCTGCCATATTTCTGCAAATGATGATTTCTGAAAATGCAAAAAGCTATAAATACTTTCTGATAAATTCTTCAATGTCCTTTCACTATCATTTAAGAACTTCAAGGCAAAATATTATATTTTATTCTGCTCAGGGGAAAGGGATGGATTGATACATGCAAACTGAATGTAGTAATTCACTTTTCCATGTATTCTGAATTCATATTTATATTTATAATACCAGTTTATAAAAAATTACACAGAAAAAAATACTAGAAAAATTATGCTTTTTAAACTGTGCAGATATGAAACATTTTCAAAAATTGCAGTTTATCTGAAGATTATGTTTTAACTGGTTTTAAAACTGTAATACACCACATGAGTGACATTTACCAGGTTTGTATTGCAGTAATTATTGGGAGTCTAGGTATCAAGTCATCTCAGATGTTGGGTGTGGAGAGAATTGTGAGAAGATAGTCTTTTTGATTTTAGAGAATTTTCTTGTGGTTACAAGGCAAGTAACAGTTTGGAAAAGTCTAACAGTAAGTGCTGGACATTTTCTTTTCTTTTTTTGGACATTTTCATAGTATAGTGTTTAGTGACTTTTTATATAAAGTGCTTGTAGATTGGGTACAGGTAATAGTGTTTCAGAAAGTTTGTGTATGCACTGATTCAAACAACTTTCCTTGTTATTTGCTCTTAATGATTAAAAACTACAAGGAAATAAAAAATACACATCAAAACATGGAAAGAAGCTGTAAACTAAATTGAGAGAAATATGATAAAGAACTATATTTAGGTTAAGAACATACTCATCAAGACAACTTAAGAGTGTAGAAAGACTAAAATAATATATTAGCAAAATATATGCACTGTGAGAGACTTATTTCCTGAAACATACAAAAATCTTTTGCATTCATTAACAGGAAAACAAATACCCATTAAAAAATAAGCAAAAGGTTTCAACAGAAATCTCATGAAAATAAGTACACAGATGGCAAATAATCATATTGCATATGTCAGTAAGAAATTTCAAATTAAGGCAGCAATGATAAACCACTACTATTTATTCAAATGTTTAAAATCTGAAGCATAAACATTACCCGGTGCCCATGAGAACGTGGAGGGCGCATCAGGAATTCTCAGTCATCACTAACGTGAAGGTAAATGGCTCATTCACATTAAAGGGATGTTTTGGTAGATACCAGTTTGCCACACACAGCCAAGCCACAGAACTCCTTGACATAAATGCAAATAAATTAAAATTTTATATCCACACACAAAATACCTGGGGCACAATTTTTTGTTTTGGTTCTGAGTTAGGGTGTCACTATACTGAGGAGGCTGGCCTTAAACTCACAGTGTAGCTCACATTGGTCTTCAATTCACAATCCTTCCCCACATCTTCCTGAGTACTCAGTTCACTGTTCACCAACACACCTGGCTTAGGTACACAAATGTGTATGTTAGCTTTATTCATAAATGCCCATGAAGTATAAACAACCAAGATATTATTAAATAGGCAATAAGCTGCCACAGTTCTGTAGAATTGAAAGTACTACATAATTTTAGGATGAACTATGAAGACTTGAAAGGACATTGAAAAACTTAAACATGCATTTCTATGTAAAAGAAGTCAATTTGAGGAGGCTCTATACTGTATGGAATTAGTTATAGTGCACCAAAAAGTCAGACAGCAACAGTGCCGATTCAGTCAGAAATGCAAACATTAGAGACAGTTCTTTATATTTTCATACAAAGAGCAATATGTTAAAACCTAGATTTTAATTATCGATTATAACTTAGAGTACTTATAGGGATTCCATATGTTGTTGGTATTAATATACCTACTTTATTATTCTTGCAAAATTAAGAGGGTCAATTATTCAAAAGTATCAAGTCAAGGATCATATATTTTGTTAATTCCTCTTTGGAGTCATAAAAATAGAAGGAGATAGTGGAATCACACAATTAATTACAACGTAAAAGCATTGTTTTTGGGCCTTTCATAAAATAAACATTGATTATAATGGTAGTCAGAATGGGCAGTATATTTTACTAATATTGCAGTGTGAAAGATGTAAAAACAACCTCTTAGAAATCAAATCATTGTATGAATCTTATTATTATACATGCCTCAGAGTAATAAAGTTTCCCTTCTAAGTGACGAAAATATATTTCCTTTTTCTTGTGTTAAAAATATTGAGACCATATTTACTTCCTTATTCATTCTTTTAAGTTTATTTGTGCTTATTTTTCAGTATTGAGAATTAAGCCTAAGATTTTTTGTTTTGGTACTGGAATTGAACTCAGGACCTTACACTTATCAGGCTGGTATTGTGTCACTGAACTATACCCCTGACGCTAAGCCCAGAATTTTTTTTAAAGCAAAACAGAAAAAAAAAAAAAGGATAGAAATGATACAGAATTTTTTTAAAAATTAGGGAATTGACACAGTTAATATATTGCCATAATTTTATCTTAGAGGTAGTTGTTAAAGTTACAAAATCCAGGTGCAAAAATGATCAAACAATGACAACACAAATTATTCTTTTTGATGAACTGAGATTAGTAGTTTATCTTCAGATGGTATAAATCTTTCTTTCACCTTGTTAAAGCCCAGGATTTTTAACCTGACCTACAATACCAGTCACTCTTCAAAAGCATTTCATTTCATTTCATTCGTTTTGTTTCGTTTTGTTTTAGGCTGGGCTCAGATTTGCAGTGTTGCTGACTCAGCCCCCTCGAGTGCTGGGTTACAAATGTGGACCATCACACTATTGTCACTGATTTTAGCTTATACAATATGAGATTCAGATATATTTTTGTATTAAATATTGTAGCTGCCTGCACTAGGCAATATTTCCTCCTAGAAGATAACACGAGAAATTACGAATGGATTTTTAACTACTAGTTTCCTCACTAATAGCCATTTCAGAATTCTCAGCCACATGAGCTAACCAGCCCCAAGTATTATGAGCTAACCCCATGCAGACCTGATCCATTTTCTTCTGCACAAAACCGATGTGAAATCATCTATTACTTTTAATTGCTTTCCATGACTGATAAAGGTGCCTAATACCTATGAAGATTCAGTCCAGGTTATGGTGGTTTAATTTAGGGAACAGACTCACAATTGGGCAAAATTCTGAAACAAATTGATAATGAGTTCAAATCTGAAATCGCTGATTTTAATGTGAACATGGAATTTTTTAAACATTTTATTTCAGTAAGAACATTAATCAGTAGTTTAATGATTTAAAAAATTTTATGTGTCCATTATTGCTGACAGTGGCGCAATGCTGTGCAGAGCTCGTTCACTTTGGATAACTAACGCTCTCATACTCATCTGCTAGGGTCCTGTTTCCCCTCCCCCAGGCTTAAAAAAAGCACCTCCTCTCGCTTCCGAGAATGCCACTGTCTCTGGCACCACATAAATGTAAACTTGCAAGTGTTTGTACTTTAGTGATTGACTTCTCTTGCTTAAAATGATCTTGAGGTACTTAAGTTTTCACATGTTGTGGAATTTAGTTTTTGCTTTTTAAAACCAAACTTTTTATTCTACATATATGCCACCCTTTCTCTTTCTTTCTTTCTTTCTTTCTTTCTTTCTTTCTTTCTTTCTTTCTTTCTTTCTTTCTTTCTTTCTTTCTTCTTTCTTTCTTTCTTTCTTTCTTTCTTTCTTTCTTTCTTTCTTTCTTTCTTTCTTCTTTTTACTGTTGCACTTTAGATACACATAGTGATCACACTCATCATACGGACTTTGTGCCTGCACAGGATATAACTTGCTTCTTGTTTTCATTCCCGTCATCTCCCTTCAACTGCTCTCCTCACTTAATATACAAAAGCTCTGTTCCTGTTTTTCCTTTTATTTTTTATTTCTCCCTTGTCCCTTTCTTTTGTTTCTCTGCCTTCCCTTGTTCCCTTCCCTTTTGAACATTTTCTTCCTATTCTTTCATCCATTGACTTACTCTATTTTTACATCCTGGATACCATGAGAAGTGCTTCGCTGAAAATCAGAATCTCAGCATCTCCTAAAAACTAAGTTTGATTCATTTTGCATTAATACCTAGAAATAGATCACATGTTAATTCAAGTATTAAGTTTTTTCCATATTGGTTTTTATTGCACCTGTACCATTTTGTATTCTATCAACAGTGTGCAAAGATTCTGGCTTCTCCAGGTCTTTATCTATGTTTCTGTTTTCTTTTTTTTGCATGTATATGTATACATACCGACCATAAAGGTGTGAGATGATTTCTTGTAGCAGTTTTGATTTTCATTTTTCTTATATTTAAAGTTTCTGAGCTTTTTTTGTGTTACCATTATCTATTTGTATATGATATGGTAAAATATACATTTAAGTTTAAAATCACCTTTATATTATTGGGTATAGTTATTTTTAAATTCTAGGAGTTTACTATATGTTTTGTATGTTAAACCCTTATGTAGAATAATTAAAAATGAAACAAATGATTCCCAAATTAGAAATTGAAAGAGATTTTAAAAGTAATGTCACAAATTTAAAAATATAAACTAATACTAGGAAAATATTATAAAATAAACTGGACTACACAGAGAAATGAATAAATTACTAGAAATATATAAGGTAGCAAAACTGAACCATTGAGAAATATAAATTTTAAAACTGTCTATAACATACACAGAGACTGAGCCAGTAATCAAAATCTCTTAGCAAAGCATAGCTCAGAAGTAATGTTTCATACCTGTAATCCCAACACTTAGGAGCCTGAGACAGGAAGATTGCTACAAGTCTTTTTTTTTTTTTGATGCTGGGGATTGAACTCTTGACCTCTTGACCTCCCGGTTGCCTGGCAGGCGCTTATACCACTGAGCTAAATCGCCAGCCCCTAGTCCAGAAGTAATTAGCTTCACTGACAAATTCTACCAACATTTGAAGAATTAATATCAATCTTTTTCAAACTCTTCCAAAAATTTTGAAATGAGAGTAACATCTCTGAACTATTTTATTAGGCCAGTGTTGCCCTGATACTAAAGCCAAAGATATTACAGGAAAAAGCCCCACAAAACTATACATCAATATCTCTTACACACACATGTATATGTATACAAATCCTCAGTAAAATATTAATAAACTGACCTGAGGACTTGAATTACAATAACACATCATGAGACAATGGGATTAACAAAGGGTTGAATATATGATGATGGCAATTGATGTAATACCCCAGTACCAGACCAAAGGATAAAAATCACATGATCATCTTGATCGTTTCAAGAAAAGCATTTGACAAAATCAATACCTTTTCAAAATACAATGTTAAACAAACTACAAGTAGAAAATTATCCCATGATAACACCCATGTATGAAAAGTCCACAGCTGACATCACACTCAGTGGTGACAGATCAGGAGCAGTTGGATGCCCACCCTTCCCTCTTGTATCTGACACTGGTAGTCCTCAGTAGAGCAATCAGCGAAGACAGAATTCATCTAAATCAGAAAGGAAGAACTCAGGTGGGCCTTTGCAGGTGGCATTGAATATGGACAATCCTAAAGGGTGTCTAGAGTCTGAAAAACATACTTGTGGACAACCAAAGTGAGTAGGGGTTACTCCTGACAAAGAAGAAAAAAACAGGATTAAGTGATGCAGAAAAAAATTGGTCACGAAAGCTGGCTGCCAACTGGGAGCTGAAAGTACCAAAGTTCCTGCTCACAGTGAGCCAGAAAACTGCACCGGAACCGAAAGAATCCTCTGCAGAGGGAGCCGGCAGGGAGAACGCGTGACACTGCTTCCTGGGCGGCGGACAGTCGGTGACGACCTCAGCACAGGTGCCCAGGCCAGGCTGTGCGGGGCAGGAGCTGCTGGAGGTGCCACTGGGGGGAAGGGCTGGGTATTTGAACGCAGGGCCCAGAGGAGCCCTTGCTGCTTCACAGCGTCAGGTGCCCAGGGTGGCTGAGGGCAGGGCAGGCAGTCTGAGGAAAGCCAGCCCTTGGAAACAGACCGGGAGTCTCGCCAGGAGCAGGGAATGGTGAAAACCCAACTGCCCTTCCTAGAGGGCGTGTCCGGCCTGAGCTCCTCGGGCTGGACGCTCACGCTGGCTGCGCGCAGGCTCCACACCGAACACAGCTCTGACACCACAGGCTTCCGGAGGGAACGAAGGCGCAGCCCGGCCTGAGCCCGCTCCTCACTCACCCCGGCCCAGGAGCAGAGCAGAGCGGCGGGTCCGCAGTGATGGGAAAGCTTAGCATTCTGTATCGGATTGGATTGCTTTTATTTTTCATTTTCATTTTATTTTTAAATTTTTGTTGACTATTTGCTGTTTTTGCCTCCTGTACATAATTCCCCCACTTTTATTCCATTGCTTTATACTTTTTTCCTGAGTATGTCCGTGTATGTTTCTTCCTCTTACCTTTCCCCCCCACACACAAGGTTTATAGAAGCTGATGGAATTCTCCTTTGTCCCTTCATATCTCCCTCCCTTTTATCCGTATCCATCACCTCAGTTCTTTCTCCTGAGCTTTATTCATTCTCAATCTTTTTTCCTTCTCTACCTTTTCATTTGTCCCCTTTAACTTTTTCTCTAACATTTTATATCAGTCATAGAATCTTTTCCCATGTTCGCTGGTAGTTTCAAATTGCCAGATTGTGTCCAGTTTTCCTAGTTACTCCTTTCTAAACAGGCAACAGCATACCTCGCCGTCAGTAGGATATTTGCCCCCCCTCTTTCCTCCATCCCATACCACAGAGCTGAGGACTTCAAAAGAAATTTTCCCCCTTTTTTCTTTTTTTGCTTCTCTTCTCCCCTATGGCACTGCCCATTTCCCAATGCCCTAGGCTTTGGATAACTAATTCTATAAACTTACTTTTGAATGTTTCTTTGCATCTGTAAAGCCATCACATTTAGTGTGCATTAACTTTGGTCCAAGACTTGCGTTGTTATGACCCCTACACTAACTATAGCGCGGTTGAACACAAAGAAGCCTGTTCCCTCCCTTCCTTACCTTCAGCTGTAAATGCCACACAAGTCTGTTATCCATGCTCCATAATCCTAAAACAGGGAAACTGTGCCAACCACTGCCCTTCTCTCTATTCAGCCATAAGCCCAGCACCGCCCTAGTGATTACCCAGGCTAAAAGTGAGGAGGTCACACAGATTGCAGACCCAGAGAAAGAGAGAGAGAGAGAGAGAGAGAGAGAGAGAGAGAGAGAGAGAGAGAAAGAGAGAGAGAGAGAGAGAGAGAGAGGCATCTCGTCCAGTCGTGTCCAGCCCTATAGACACCAAAGCCCGAGTTACCATGTCCGTTTTATTTCCTTCGCACTCAGGTTTCTCCTTTTGCTCTCGAGTCCCCCTTTCCATTCATCCTCTACTTCCTTTCGCCCTTCTCCTTATTTCTACTACTGTCCCCGATCTTTACTGAACCTAACTACTTACTACACACTATGCGATCTACACGAGGCAATTCTTTCCTTGTCGTACACAAGAACCCAGAGTATTTTTGCCTCGCTCAAATGTAAGAGCTAGGATTTCTCTACTGTGCTAACAGGAGACCTACAGCAGAGTCTCACAGTGTGCTAGTTTTCAAGTAGCCCTGACAGATACCACTGAAATGGATTAGCCTGCCACTGCCGCAGTAGATTTGATTGCATAGGCATAATCCTGACTCTGGCTGATTCAATGCCTGTGAACATGTCTGTTGAATTCAGCATGACACCAGGGGAAAGGGACTGAGAGTTCCTAGCCCAAGAACTGAGACTGGATCACAATCTGCGAGAATGTGTGAAACTTGACACAGAGAAGTCCTACTCTCAGTCAGCTTGAGTATCCCAGTGGAGGGGTCAGGAGGGTTTTGGGGTGTGAGCACTCAGACTTTGGCAAGGAAACTACTTGGGAATCACATATGCAATATCTCATTGGGATACTTAATTTTTGTTTCCACTGAACATTTTATTGGTTTAAGTTTTTGTATGTTTCTTGGTTTATTTAGTAGCACGGTGTTATTTATGGTCTTTTATGGTTTCCAGGGTTTATTAGGTTGTTATTTTTGTGTTTTTGTTCCTTAATTGGCTCTGACTTAATAAGTTTCTAGTTCTAAGATTGTTTTAAGTCTCTATCTAGTTTCTTAACCTCAAACCTCTGAGACAATATTATTAACATTTTTTTATTCGTTTTCCAAACACATAAAGTCCTCCTCCCACGTTTTTAAAGTTCCCATTCTTAGCTCCTTCACTGTCACTAGTAAAACTCCTCTGTCCCTATCCTAAGTTTGTGGCTCTGTCATATTTTACCTAGTTTATTTTCCTCCTTATCAACAAATTCTGATAACCACATAGCTTTCCTCATCATGATTTAAACTCTTTGTCTCCTATATCTTGTGCTTGCCTGCACAAAATATCCTCTGAAAACTTACAACACTAACTTTTTAACATTACTAAAAGTATCACAATGCAATGAGACCCCACATTTACACCTTTTCTCCTTTCAAACCTCCCCTTGGTGTCTAATAGTGCTCATCCAACCTCCTCTCATTCTCCCCATCCCACCTCGCCTACCTCATTTCAGAGCAACCACAAATAATACACACTGTCACAGTGTGCACAGAGACTAGGGAAAGTGTGTGTGTGTGTGTGTGTGTGTGTGTGTGTGGAGAGACACTGCCAGAATGACCAAATGAAATACAGTAAGATTGAGTCTTCAGATACTGCTATAAACAGAGGAAATACTTTTGGCAAAACCTGAGGACAGAATAAAAGTCACTTAAAGTAAATAATGGAAGAAGTAAATAGCACTGGACATACAAAGCTAAAACCTGCTAAGTGTTGTCCTCAAAGAGCTTAAGATGTCACTCTCCAGTGATTCATGCATGACAGTGTTTACAGCAGCAAAACTCATAACAGCTAAGTCCTACAAACAGCCTGTACAACCACCAGCAGGTGACTGGGTAAAGAAAATGTTATATCTATATATAATGAAATACTCCTCTGCTATAAAGAATGACCAATTTGAGACATTTGTAGGAAAATGGATAAACTTGAAAATATAATGTCGAGTGAAGTGAACCAGACACACAAGCTTAAGTACTCTATGGTGATTCTCATTTGAGTGAGAAAAAAAGTAAAATCAAAGAGAGTAACAAAAGGTGGATAGAAGGAGACTAGGAGATGGATCTTTTGTAATAGTGAAATGGATTGAAGGAAAAAGAATGAGGGGTGAGGAAGGAAGGCAGTGGAAATAAACAGAATAAAGATATGCCATTTATAAGAATCTAATAACCTCAATTAATTTACTAATTATATGTCATAACTTGAGCAAAGATAAATAATATCAACAAAAATAAAAAAAGGATAGGGAAAATGGAGGAAGAGGGAAGGAGAGGGAGGGAAAGAAAAGGGGATCTAAATGAAAAAAAAGAAAGTGGTGTGTACATGTAACCCCTCCTCAAGATGATTGTAAACTGCATGAACTGCAAACATGTATTCATAAAGTAAAATAAAAATACCCAACTTACAGATGACAGAAAAAAAGACCAGAACTAAGAGATATACTTGAAAAAGATAGAAAAATTCTATATTGAAACCTATGAAGCATAGGTGAAAAAGATTCAACAAGATATTAGCAAAGAGAAAGACACTATTTCCATGGATTGAAAAGCTTATAACCCTTAAAATGTCCATGGTATCAACTCACTTATTTAAAACCTTTGAATGTCTCATTGTAATTCATAAATCTGAGACTATATTAAGACATCAGGTGTTGTTCTCCATTAAAAAAGTGAAAATCCAGCTATTTGATTGTAATCTTCTGAAACTGTCACAGTGGATGCCCATTGGTTAGAAATTTTGAAATATTTGCTCTGAAGACTTTTATGAGAATTGTATTGTGTAAAGGAAAGTGACTCTGAAGTCAGGTTTTTCTTGTCTACTCTTGGTGCTTTAGTTTACCGATCACAATCTAAATACTTAGGCCAAAGGTAAAAGCTATTGGTTTGTCATACTCTTTTAAAAACAGAATACTTTTCCTTATATCAAATAAGGGGAAAATGTCCCTTTTCCACTCTGTGCCCAAGGAGGGGAAGTCATGAGCCATATGAAAGAGAGTTACAGAGTTAAAACATTAAAACAAGCAGCACCTAGGGAGGGTAGTGATGGCTTTCTAAGTGATATTTTTGTGTAAACTGTACCATATTATTTCACTGAATTCCTTGGTCTGAAGTATTTTGAATAGTTTATGGCTTCTTACATTCAAAATGACAGTAACTGAGACAGCAATTCAAAAGGTTTTTCACTTAAATATGTTTTCTAGGCATAAAACTAATGTATGCTGTCTCTTATATGGTAAGTGTAAACACATATTTTTGTTAGAATCAGTGTTCTAGCAATGCACTTAGGTCTCAGAGGTCACTAATTTACAAACCAGGGAAGAAGACCAAATGGAAGAAAAGATTTTTCATCCTATCACTTCCCTTTAATTCAGATTAAGTGCACTACTTCACACAAATTAGAAGCTAAATAAATTAAGAATTTTGATTGACCATTTTTGACAGACACCAATGATCTCAAGAGTATTCTACTTTATTGCAAAGGAAGTACTTAGTTACTTATAATTGAGGAGTCAATTGGACTAATTAATTGTACCCTTTCAAAAATTACAAATTTCTAAATGGAATAAAGAGCAAAGGAAGGAATAAACTAATAATAATAATACCTAAGAAGAGCAAAGTAGCAAAATATAACATAGTCAAAAATGCCAAAATGGTTTTAAGGTTGCCTGATGTATTAATTGCATTAGTGGGTAACATCATAATGGGATGTTTTACTGTTAAAGATCACTATGTAGTCACAGTATTGAATTATTGTAAGGATAATTAAGGTAAAATTAATAGAAACATACCAAATACATCATCAACTACTAACGGTCAATAAAGACAGCCAAAAATATTTCTCTACCAATAAGTGGCAAAATACTTGGAAAGTTTCTTACAAAATGTTGAACTTCATTTACTTTATCTGGTAAGTTTTGTTTCACAATATTGATAGAATATTTCTAGAATCATTTAAGATCTCCAATATTTAGTGTTTCTATAAAAAAGTTTTATATTTTATAAAATTTTTCAGTAGTATTTCATTATTTTTATAAAAATTTAGAGCATTCAAATTTTAAAATTTATTTTCACAATTAAAAAAAAGGAAATCTGAGTAAGAATAATTACTATAACACAAACAAGTTTCCTGTTATTGGGCTGAATTATAATATAATTTTAAATTATCATCATTATATTAAATTATCTTCCTTGAACATCACAAATTCCTACACCAAATATATCTTCTGCAGATTTTACTAGATTCTTAAACATAACCCACAAATTATTACTGTAGAAAAAATACTATATTATATTCCTACTCTGTAATTTTTTTATCAGTGGCCTAGCATCACTACAATCAAATGATGAATGTTTTTAGTGGTGGATAAACTTGATCATTACAGATTGCAAGTACATATTGAAACAGAACACTATAATCCAGAAATGTATGCCATTATTATGTCAACAAAATATAAACTAAAAAGTCTTATTGCATTGGTGAGAGATCAATATTGAAAAGATAAATCCTATTTAAATTGAAGCTATTTGTAATTATCAAGGTTTCATGACATTTTGTTTACTTAGTACAAACGATCTAAAGGTGAAAGGTAGAACAAGAAATATGATTCAATAATCTTAAAAAATGTTTTCTCTTACTATTCAATGCAATTTACCAAATGTTAATGATACAGAGAAAGTATTTCACAAATTTAAAACCAAGGGTGCTTGTAACTCATAGACATCACTTGTGTATGTTAGCTTTCATCTTTCTTCTCCAGGGCTGTTCTGGAAAAGGGCTGCAGAGCACAACTACCTACTTTTGGGAGGTTCCAGCACTACACAGAGACCCTTCTGCAATCCAGGCTCTAGCGTTCTCTTCCCCTGCCAGCAACAATGTTATACACCACGAGACCGTAGATGTGTGCTGGGATACAACAGAGATACAAACCGTGGACATTTGTGCAGCTTTTCATGTAATTTACTTGTGCCCACTGGGTCTGCTTAGATGCTATCATACCTATCTATCTATCCTCTATCCATATTACCTATATTACTTTTATTTACTAATGCGCTGTTGCTCTGCATCTCCACCTCTATGACTTCATGCATCGGATAATATCCAGCTCATGATGCATTGCTCAGGCCATAGCTGAGGCATGGTCACGTGTTCAGTTTCCACTGAGGCTCAGTAGCAGTCCCGAGCTGTTTTTCAATGTGTGTGTGGGATAGCTGTCTGCAAGTGATGGCAGAGTCATGTCCCATAACCCTAAAATCCTCTCTGATTCATTCCTAGATGCCTACCAAAGACTCCAAACAGCATCCCTATCTGACACTGACACCTGAAGCATAGCTGAATGTGTTGGATCATATGGGCCAGTGGCAGAGAAGCCTGTAAAGCAGCATAAATCTGTTGAAGACTTTTATTTATTTATTTTTTTGGTTGTCCCACTGAAAACTAGGAATCTTTTTAGTTACTTGGTAAATGGGATCAAGTGAGGAATAGTTGCCTCCAGAATCCAAATAGATCCATTTGGTATTATGCCCCCCCCTTTTCTTTTTTGGTAGTGAGAGCCAGTTGTTGCCACAATTTATTCTTCATTTTAGAAGGGATTTCTTTCCACACTTTTTAGAACTCTTAGAAATGGCTTTCGGGTATCTGAACCTTGGAATTTTACTTGCCTTATTTCCCATCTTCTGCCATATAAACACTTTTACTAACAAGTCCAAATTGGTTGCTATCTTCTCCTCACTTGGCCCAAGTAGCATAATGTCATTGATGCAATAGATCAGTGTTAATATCTTGCAAAGGAGAAAGATGATCAAGATTCCTGCACACTAAGTTGTGACAATGGGCTGGCCAGCTAATATAACTCTGTTACAGGTCAGTGAACGTGTGACTACTGGCCTTGCCAACTGAACACACATTCTTTCCAGTAGGTCTTATGAATAGTTGTGTAATGATAGCTGCATTACCAGGTTCCAGCTGTGCTAATCTTCTCAGCTGCTGGTGCCGGAGCTGCAGCTGGAATCACCACTTGATTGAGTCTATGGTAATCTGCCAGCATTGTCTAAGACCAGTCCATCTTTGCACAGGTCCAATAGGATTAAACAAAAGTGTGGCAGGAAACAGCCCTTTCATCTTTCAAGTTCTTGATAGCAGCACTAATCTTTCCAATCTCTTCAGAGATGAGACGTTGCTTCTGATTTACTATTTTTGATTTTTTTCGAGACCCTGTCTCAAAAAAATCAAAAAACAAACAGAAAAAAACTTCTTTCATATAAAAAATCACTTTAGTCTTGCATCTCACAATGTATCTATCATGTCGGAATGTTTGTCTATTGAACGTAGTTGAGTCAATTAGGTAAAAAAGTTTGAGTTTGCATATTTATGCTGGATTACTTGTTCTGTTTTTTTTTTTTATCAGTACTGGTGCCTATAAGAACATTTAGGAAAGTATAGTGATGCTAGGCAGGAGTATATTATTCTCCAAGACGTCTCTGTCACTAGACTGAAACTGGAGTAGCAGCCCCAGCCAGCAGCTCATCTTGAATACCTTGATCTAAAACTTCAGAAAAATATCTCCAGCAGGAAAAATATTTCCCATTTCCCCCTTGGTCATTACATTGCACGTGGTATAACAATTGGCACAACCAATAAAAGGTTTTCTCTGCTGTGAAATCTTATTAAGGAATCTCCTGTGGAACTTCATCATCCCCACGATGGTTCTACAATATTCTGCAAACACGATACTTCTATTATCACATCGGTACTCTTCTTGTATCTGTCTGATGGATTTCTGCCTTTCTTGGGCCAGAACTCAAAGTTCCTCTTATAGCTGTCAAGACTTTTCATAGCTTGACTTCCTGGAATTCCTCTGATTTCCTCTTCTCTCATAATCCTCACGTTTAGTCTTCTATAATTACTCTGGTTCCTTTGTTTTCCTCTTTCTGCTACTCAAGAAGCTTTGCACTACTGGTTCCTTTTACCAAGATATTTTCCTTTTAGATAAATGATTGGTTAATTCTTTTATATTTCTCTTTACATTGTTTTATCAGAGAAATCCTTCCTGATAAATTTCATTTGAAAAAAATCGCTTCCTAACCACTTTTTACTGTCTTTTAAATTCCTCATAGTAACTATCTTCACTGATTTTTCAAATATATTTATTTATTTGATGATCTTGTCTATACACTCCAGAATACAAAGTATGCTTCAAAAAAGAAAGAATTTTAAAAAATAACTGTGGTATCTAAAGATTCACATGCCATCATAAAAAAGTATACAGATATCTTGTGACTCTTAATCACGATATCAACTGGAATTGATTAAGAAATTATCAGATTAGTAAAACAGGCTTTTAGTTGTGTCTGGGTAAGTCATGGAGGCATGACGTTGGTCATTACATGTGGTCTTTTGAATCTTTTCCTTATCTCTCTTCTCATGTTCTGCTTCTTGACTGACATAGGCTAAATATTTGTGTTTCGCCATGCCTGTAAGCCATGATGTATCTGTCTTAGAACCAGATGATAAAGGGCAGAATCCCATGAAATTGTGAGTCAAAGTAAGTCACTCTTTAGGTTGTGGACATCAAATATAGAGTACCAGCTAGAGGAAGCTGGCTAGTACAGATCTCAAATAGCTGTTACCCATTTTTGAAAAATTTTACCAAAAAAAAGCACTAGATTTTTGGCACTGATTCAGCCAAACTATGGGACATCTATATTACCACAAAGGCTGGAAGGTTTATTTTAAAGTATTATTTTAATATTTAATTAGAGCAAGATGAATTGTAGGACTGTGATCTGTTATACTTTCTTTAAAGATGAAGTAATTGCTATAATTATTATAACAAACTTATTATAAGAGAAACATTTTTATGACATATATCATGTAAATTACTCAATTAAAGTTGGTAGAAAAATTAAGAAATGCATGTATCTTCAAATATGATTAATCACCTTTTCCTTTCAAGTTGTTAAGTCATAATACTTCAAAGAACATGGTGATACAGGTTGGAAGAACACTGTGTTTGTGCATAAACAATTTAAAAAATAAATATGTCATGTACCATACTATGCAAAACAATCCCTATCAAACATTTATTATTTGACCATCCCATTTTAGTGCTAAAAAATCCTATAGAAATTGTTGAATGCAATTAGCAAATACTGAACATTTTAGTGTAACACTATAGAAGAAATAAGTGTGATGCATGACAAAGTTTGCTTTGTGAATTCCAAAGTCCAGGATTTTCCTAGTAGATTATGACAAAAATCTATAACCCTGACATTAATTTGATTACTTTTAAACTATGATTGTCAAACAGTATACTAAGTCCCAATTAATTTTATCCATAGAATTAACTGATGAATAGAACCTCAGACCACATATTCATAGAGATATTTATTGTTTTCACAGAATTTTTTACTTAACATACCTTGAAAGTAAATTTACAGTAAATTTAGGTTTAATTGTACTATGTTATAAAATCAAAAGTTAGGGTAAGTAATTGTACAATATATACTCTATAATTTAGGGACATTTTTATCCCTGTAATGACTATAATTCACCACAAATTGAAATCTCAAAGAAATAGGAATTTAAATAGTACAAAATTCATACAGTCAATAAGGTATACACAGCACACTCACTTCTAGGTGCAGCCACAGTATGTCTATAGAATTGTGCCTGTATAAAATGTGATGTTTTCTGATTATTACAAATGGACATTTAGTTTAAAGAACTAGGTATATACTAGAAAGAAGTCTTTTAACAACTAAAATTGATACCACTGCTGCCTCCTGCAGGTCAGAGGATGCTTTAATAATTAAACAGAAATATAGACTATTGCTTCAAAAGATTTCAGGCATAATCTTTAATGAAAGTTGTATTTTTCTGTCTCACTAACACAACCTATTAAAACCAATAAAGCATTTTAGAAGTGCTTAGAAGTAAGTGAACTCAAGGGAACAGTTTTCTCCAGGGAAATGGTAATGGGACATGACCTTTCTGTTCTAGATCACTAGTTTAAAAGTAGCTCAGGTTGCAACAGAGAGCACTATTACTATTTGACAGCTTAGGTGAAATTAGGAGGTGGTTTCAGGTCAGTTCCTAGGGAATTGGCATTCATATCCCAATTGGCATTAATCAGCATGAAAATTAACAGTTTTATTATGCGAAACAAGGGCTAGACACATTGGAAATCTGATTTGGAGGCACATGACAAACAGCATGCAAAGGTGAGGAAGGCAAATTTCTAGGAATGTCACTGCTGTAAATAGTGTGAAAACTATTACTCCTGGAGAGTCTGCTTAAAAGTTATCATTGCTGTGCAGAAAATTTAAATGGGAGAGATGCGTTAATAATGTTGATTTGCTGTGTTTCTAACATTGTTTCAGATTCCCAGCATGATTCTTTAAAGACCTAAGTATTGACATATCTATTAGCCAAAACAATAATTGTTACTTACAGAACACTCATACACTTATAACTTTTAAAAATTAATTATTTAGTTAATTTTTTGAAAATTAATAATTAAAAAATTATAACCTTCTTGTAAAATATTCAATATTATGTGTTTTCTTAGATGATGAAGATACTCAACCAACTTTGGAAGTAAAATGAAATGTTCTTGAAGAGGTTCAATTG
Source organism: Hydrochoerus hydrochaeris (assembly GCA_004027455.1). NCBI lineage: Eukaryota > Metazoa > Chordata > Mammalia > Rodentia > Hydrochaeridae > Hydrochoerus > Hydrochoerus hydrochaeris. Next base: position 167,727 of record PVLA01000446.1, on the reverse strand, counting down.
AATTCTCTCACTCAAACAGTATTTACATATATTATATATTAATATATATTATGTATATTACATTTATGTTAATTATGTGTAATATTATATTATATAATATTTTATTTCTATATTAATATGTTCTATATATTCTTTTTGTTTTGTACTGGGGATTGAATGCCCTACTTCATGCTTGCCAGGTAGGTGCTTATGCTGCTGAGAAATTTTATGGCTATGTCTGATTGCTCTTAATTATAGTACCTGCCATCTGTATTGATAGTGTCCAGAAAAACCAATTTAATCAATACATACACCGAATCAAGCAAACAAATATGCACTAAAAAAAGGCACTAATTACTAATTGTCTTAATATGGCAAAAAATTGAATGGCAAAGTTCACTAAATGTTGTCACCTAAAAATCTCTTTCTCTCTCTCTTTCACACACACACACACATATACAAAATTAAGAAATAAACTTTGTGGGATGGTAACCTTCCATTGAGCAGCTATTGTTTTATTATTTCCAGGAAACTTTTGCTTCTTTAATTTGATAGCTCATTTAATACTTTTGATATCTATAAGGATCGCCAGAATTGGAGTCACTGAAGAATATATTCTATCTAGACCACTGTAGATATGCAGAATGCAAAAGGAAGAAGAAAGAAATTTGTTTAAAACTTAGGAAACAGATTGACTACAAAAATACAAACATCAAATTTTACATAAGGATTAAGGAATAATGGCAAGAAAAACATTCATTTCCAAGACAGAAGTTTAAGCAAAATTCTGAGATGCAAATGACAATCTTAAACCAAAAATATTAAGGAAAAAGGCCAGGTGTAATTGTGAAAACGAATTTCAAAGACTGTATGTAAGTATGAAGACAAGTTTCACCCCATATGGGATAAAAAATCAGTCCTGGTTGGGTTTTTTCTTTTGTTAGCACTTCCCCTTTAGAAAGATCTGTTCTTCAGGTTCCATGATTTTTGCTGCTTTTATCTCTGCACATCAAACTGAAGAAAGACTACTGTTGGATAAACATTTTATGATGGTATCACATATTTTCTAACAAAAAGAAACACAAGATTAACTTTCTAGGGATATGGAAGTGAAGTTATGCTTTTTATTTCTGAAGTTCTTATTATGATAATAAAATTACTAAAATTCTTGTTAAAAATGCTTTTGCTGTTTTTAATATAAACCAATGTAAAACAAAAGAGGTAATGAACTGCTTAAAATTACACACCTAGACTGAATAGAAAATTTATGTTTGACTAACAAAGCCAAAATTAGAAGCTATTTATAATAGAAGGTTTGGAGCCAAGGATTGAGTTCAGTGGCATAATAAGCACCTGCCGGGCAAGCATGAGGTCATGAGTTTGATCCCTGGTACAAAAAAAAAAAAAAAAAACCACCAAAAAACCCCCACTTATAATAGAAGGTTTATGTTACAGTTTTTTAAATGTACAAAACTAAAATTTCATTGATCTGGTTCACTTAAAAATATTAATATTTAAGTAAATTACAAAAATAATATTTTGGGCAAAAACATTTGAACTCTACTTTTACAATTTTCTACAGATTCTGTAGAATATTTCTTAAAAACAATACACTGATAGAAATTTTTCATCCACTGAGCATGAATTTGATTTGGGGAAACAGTAAGATCCAGTTTAGCACCAAATGTGGTGAACTAGGAAAAAGATTCCAGGAGCAAAACACTGTTTTTGATGAAATTGAAGTGTGACTAAAAGATAATATGTGTTATCTGTGTGTTTGTGCCTCTTAAAATTATAACTGATTGCAATTCCAAGGGAAGAAAACTGAAAAAACATAAATTATGTTAGAATACTTGATCAGGGCCCAAAAATCTTTTTTGAAATGAATACTGTAAGAGAACAAACAACAGCTATTTCAGTTTTTTGCATGCTTATTTGAATGTTAAATTTACACATTGTTCATATTAGGTAGAAGAAGTAAATGTAATAAAATTATACATCTTAAAATTTATATAATCATTAGTAAATTACAAGAACTAACTTTGTTTAATCAGTATGTTGTGAAGCCACAATGATTGTACTTTAAGAGGAAAGAAATTAAAATACTTAAGCTACATTGTAAAAATCTTGAATTTCTTTCTTTGCTCAGTTACTTAAACAAAGTGATATTAAATGAGCACTGGCAGAATTTCATTTTTGTACTATTATTAAAACCCAGACTTATTCTTCAGTTTTTATGCAAACTTGTATATGACATTGTTTTTTCCAATTGTAAAATATTTAGAAAAAGATAATATTTTGTTAATACCATCTACTTTTTTCTCAAACAAAAGATGTTTGTTTTATATCAGATAGGTTGTTTTTCTAAACTAATAACATTATTAATTTCAAAGATGTTCAAATAGAAAGTAAAATGACTGTCCCAAGGTTCCCACACTTGAAGAATAAATTAGCAGACATAGTGATGTAATCAAACATATTTTTCTTTTGTTTCATTGCCAGCTGTCTTATATCACTGTGGTATTTCCAAGCCTCACATTACAAACATTATAATGGTCAAAGAGAGAAAATATTTTCCTTTGTTGAAGAATACAGCTTTTTTGCTTTTTTCGCATTGTCACTATCCCAAGGTAAATCTCTCAGTCTCATTGGGCAGGGCTAGGTCACAAGATACTGAGCTAGCAAAAAGATGAAATAATGCCATTGTGATACGCAAGACAAATTGAGATTTTCTTAGATTTGTAGAATGATCAAATTCTGAGAACACTGACAATCTTAGCTAAAATATGTCTCTAAATTATCAATAATATCAGTGATGATTTATTACTATAAAATACTAATTCTGTCTCATTGTTTCTCAGAATATCAATGAGCCAATAATAGTATAATGATATAAAGTTAATATCTATTATTCACAGTAATATGTCTTTGTAGTACAGGAGCAATAGACCTGCTCATTTCATACTCCAGTGATCATCAAAAGGCAGCCTATTGGTTAATGTTTCCATATAACCACAATTTAATATCTGTTAGATTAGCCAAGCTGATCAGAATTTTTCCACATCTGGGGACATAGCTCAGAAACGCAGTACCTGCCTGGCAAGTACAAGGTCATGAGTTTGAGTCTCAGTACCAAATAAATGAATGAATGAATGAATGAATGAATAAATAAATAAATAAATAAATAAATAAAAGAACTTTTCCCTCGTGAATCATTAGAGCAAATTCTAAGTGCAATATTTGATGAAATATTGCAAATACAGAGTCCATACACATGCACACACACACACACACACACACACACAGAGTTCAGGAAAAGAAAAGAAAAATATGATGTGTTTTTCAACAGATGGTGTTATCTTCATACCAGGGAATCCCAGAGGATGTGATATATGGCAGAAAACCCACTACACTACCGGCCTTTAGAGAAGAAATTGAGAATGTGTGTGTAGCAATCTCAATGACCAAGGTGACCCAAGTAGATGTTCACCATACTAATAAATATCTGGAAGATAATGGCCACCACTCTTAGTACCTCCTTAATTGTAAAGTCCAAAGGTAACTTGTGTTAATATCATGATATCTCAATAATTTTGGGGGGGTACTGGGGATCAAACTCATGACCTCGTATTTGCCAGGCAGGTGCTTATACCTCTGAGTTAAATCCCCAGGCCCAATTTTAATAAGTTTAGAATTAAAATATTTATGCAAGGTTTTCTTCTCCTGAAGTGTGCACACATTTTTTTTGCTGTACTCTATATGTAAGTTAAGTAACCGCCATGTGCTTAATATACAGATCACTGTTATCTCTCCAAAAAGTTCTTCTATTCTGCTTTATAGCTCACACCTTACTTACTCCCCTCCTCTGACATCACTTATTTGCTGCCATATTATTTATACCTTTTCTAGAATGTTTAAAATATGTGTACTATATAGAAGAGTGCAGTGGTTTTAATCTGGCTTCTTTAATTTCCATAATAACCATGAAAACCACTCACATAATTTTGTATGTCTACAATTTATCTTTTTATTGACTATTAATACACCAAGTATGTTATTCTCAACCATTTATGAATATTTATTATGAATAAAGTAACCCTGAATATAATGTGCACAGCTCTGTGTGGGTACATGTTCATTGCACTTGCAGAAATTCTTGGGAATAGGTTTGCTGTGCCAGCAGTAAGCTAGTGTTTGCCTTTATATATTTAACTTCACTGAGAAACTACACTTCTTTAGTTCATAATGTTTACACTCTTTGTGTAAAGCTAGCATATGTATATAACACATTTTAATGACTTTAAAACCCCTTTCTTGCCTCTCCCTCCATGCCTCCTTATCTCTTGATCCCCTTCCCCTTTGAAAATGATCTTCCTCCCAATTACTTCCAATTACCTATCTTTTATTTTGGTCTACTCACAAGGAATTTAAATATTATGTATTATAAACATGTACTACAAGGAAAGAAAAGATCCTTTTATCAAACAGAAAAAAAAAAAAAAACATGACTTAGAAGTGCAAGAATAGACAGGCATGATGGTACCTGCCTGTGATTCCAGAACTTGGCAGGCTGAAGTAGGAGGATGCTGTGAGTTCAAAGCTGGCCTGGGCTACACAGTGAGTTTGTGGGCAGCCTGAAGCCTTTCCTCAAAAACCCAAAACAAGCAAACAAAAAAGTACAAGCATTAAAAAAAGAAACAACTCTACAATTTTTCAAAATGGCTGGAAAATTTTGGATTCTCATCCTGAATATTTAAGATACAAATTTGTCTCATAGTCTGCTAACCAAATATTGTAAGTTTAGTTTTCACTTCAGCTATTCTTCTCTGTACAGAAATATGCAATTATTGTTTTATATAAAAAAAGTTCCTTGACCATCCATGGACCTAGGGGGCTGACACACGATGCTCTCATTCCTGACCCCACCTTCCATGGTCTAGGGGTCAGCAGATGTTGGCCTTCCCCCTCCTCCTCCTTGGATCTTTGGATGCCCGTCCTCCTCTCAGGATATTCACTGCAGTGGGTTAACCTTGCTGGACTGATGAGAGACTCAATAACCCCTCATCCAAACAGAGGGCCTCAGCAGGCTTTCATCAATGTGGTGAAAATCCCTAAAATTGAGGACTTCAGTGGGTAAACAGGAGAAGTAGCTAAGTCCCCTCTAGCTGTAGGACCTTGTGAGCCTGACAAGAGTGTGGGGGAGTCCTTTCTTCATATAGAGAATATTAGGTGAGTTGAGAAGAGTGCAGATAAGACCTCCCCCAAACCGGAGGAAAGCAAAAGGATTTATGAGACACTCAGTGACACAGCAGGGTCCCAGCTGAAGTAAGCACTATAGCCAGATAGATCTGGTGGCCTTGAACAACCAGAAGACATATAAAAAGTGGTAAATAAGAGTTGATTTACATCAATACTCCCAGTCTAGTCAGCCTAGGAAGAATATAGGACTCACCCAACAGGCCCTGCAGGAGGAATTTAAGTGACTGGCCCTCCCCTTCATTGTAATACATAATAATTAGACAAAAATCAGCCACACAGTAGGGCCCTAAGATATGCACTACCAACAGTTGAGACTAGAGAGATTGAAAGACAAAATATTAGCCTGAAAGGTAAAAACAACAAAACAAAAAAGCAAAATTCAATCTCAGAGATTTAGTCCATCAGGAACAAGTATAGGAGACATTGAAATAGAGGACATTAACAGCCACAAACCTGAAATTTCTGAAAAGATAGCAAGTGAGATAAAGAAACAAATCCATGAGGCTATAGAGGAAATCAGATTAGAATTAATTTCTCATATAAAGACAGAAATGACAACCTCAATAAAAGAGTTGCTCTGCATGGCTAGAGAAGACATAGATTAAAAAGTACAGGAACATGGGAAAATTATGTAAAATTTGAATGAACACTATAGAAAACAAGCAGAATACATGAAAAAAATTCAAAGAGATATACAAGAAATAAAAAAATTCTATTGAAAGCTGGTGAAACCATTTAAATGAAGTTGAAGATAGAATTTTGGACCCTGAGGACAGGATTGCAGCTAGCAATCATGAAAGAGTTGAACTTTTAAAAATGACAAGGTAGAGGGAAGTGAGACCCACCAAAAGGGGAGCCAGGCCTGCACTGCTGCCTTGAGGTGAGTGGCAGCTCACCAGCACAGTCCTGGGAAAAGTTTGGGACCACTGAGCACTGTGGCTGAGTGCCCACCCAGCCCCCTTAGGACACTGGACTAGGCTCCAGAGGTTCTGTGGGTTGAGTGGACTGCACCCAGCAACCTTCATTCAACCAGGGGAGCCAGGCCAACCGCGTGAGGGGAGCCAAACCCACATGAGTCCCAGTAGCAGAGGGCTCAGGAGGTGATTTCCAACACATCCAGGGAAAGCTTTGAAACATCAATGGAAACGGAAATATAGGGAAATGACAAAACAAAAGACCAAAATGCAATCTCAAACCTCAAGCACATCCCAAGAAAGCTTAGGAGCCATGTACATAGAACAAAACACTACTCATACACCTGAAATGCCTGAAAAGATATCAACTGAAATAAAGAAGCAAGTACAGGAAGCTATGAGGGAACTCAAATCAGAAATAATCTCCCAGGTAAAAGAAGAAATGATAAAAATAGTGAAAGAAATACTGAATGCATCCAACAAAGACACAGCTAAAAAATTAGAGGAACAAAACAAAATGATAGAATCCCTGAATGAACAGTTTAAGAAACAAACAGAATACATGAGGCAGATTCAAAAAGTTATACAGGAAATCAAAAATTCTATTGAAAGTTGCAAAAACTGCCTCAATGAAAGTGAAGATAGAATCTCAGCCCTCGAAGATAAGATTGCAGCTAATGAACAGGAAAGGAAAGATCTTCTAAAAATAACAAGAAATTGGGAAATAACAATTCAAGAGCTGCAAGATGATGCAAAGAAAGACAATATAAGATTAATAGGGATAAATGAGAAAGAAGGGAACAATACAAATGATATCAACAGGCTATTTACAGAAGTAATAGCTGAAAACTTTCCAAATATGAGTATGGAAACTGACACACAGATTAGTGAAGCATATAGAACACCAAATAGCCATAACCAAAACAAAACTATACCCAGACATATATTAATCACCATCCCATAAATCCAACATAAGAAGAGAATATTAAAAACTGTTAGAGAGAAAAGACAGATCATCTCATAAAGGAAAACCTATCAGAATTACAGCAGACTTCTCTACAAAAACAATGAAGCCAAGAAGAGCATGGAGTGAAGTGATTTAGATTCTAAAGGAAAATGACTTCCAACCCAGAATGATGTACCCTGCAAAACTGTCCTTCAAAATGGATGGAGAAATAAGATACTTCCATGACAACGAACAGCTGAAGAACTTCATGATCACCAAACCAACCCTACAAAGAATTCTGAAAGACATTCTAGATACACATAGGAAAAAACCACTAAGCAAGACAGACAATTAAACAGAATGGAAAGTTAAGATACAACATCAGAAAGACAACATGTCAACAATAAACCAATATATGACAGTTATAATCATTAATGTAAATGGCCTCAATTCACCAATTAAAAGAAACAGACTGGCAGAATGGATCAATAAACAACATCCAACTATATGCTGTCTACAAGAAACCCATCTAACCCAAAAGGAAACTCATAGACTGAAAGTCAAAAGATGGAAAACAATACTCTATGCAACAGGAACTCAGAAAAAAGTGGGGGTAGCTATTCTGTTTGCAGACCAGGTGTACTTCAAACCAAGAATGGTCTGAAGAGAAGGTCACTACATACTAGTTAGGGGAAAACTGCAAAAGGAAGAGATAACAATCTTAAATATATATGCACCAAATTCCAGAGCAGCCAGCTTCACAAAGCAAGTATTAGCAGAAATGAAAAATCAAATAGGCAATAGCACAATTATAACAGGAGACCTTAGCACACTATTGACATAAAGGGATAGATCAATTAGACAGAAAATCAGCAAAGAAATAACAGAACTGAATCACACCTGTGAACAAATGGATTTGATAGATGTATACAGAGTGTTCCATCCAACAACCTCAGAATATATATTCTTCTCAGCAGCACATGGGACATTCTCTAAAATAGACCATATACTGACCCACAGAATATATTTAAGTAAACGCAAAAGAGTTGAAATGATCCCATGCATGTTATTGGATCATAGCACCATGAAACTATAAATAAATGATAAAAGTAACTGCAAAATCCCCACAAACACATGGAAATTGAATAATACATTCTTGAGCAATCAGTGAGTCACAGAGGAAATTAAAGAAGAAATTAAACAATATCTAAAAGCAAACAAAAATACAAATACAGCTTACCAGAACCTGTGGGATGCAATGAAAGCAGTCCTCAGAGGAAAATTTATTGTGCTGACTTCCCACATTAGGAAAAAACAATGAACACAATAAGCAAGCTGATATTACACCTCAAACAGCTAGAAAAAGAAGAGCAAGCCAAGCCCAAAGCCAAAAGAAGGGAGGAAATTATAAAAATCAGAGCAGAAATTAATGCAATAGACTAAGAAAACAATTAAAAGAATCAATGAATCAAATAGTTGGTTCTTTGAAAGAATAAATAAAATTGACAAGCCCCTAGTCAACCTAATTAAAAAAGGAAAGAAAACACTCAGATTCACACAACACAGAATGAAAAAGGTGAAATCACTACTGACTCTGTGGAAATACAGAAGATCATCAACAACTATTTTGAAAACCTCTACTCTCATAGGTTCGATAACACAGAAAAAATGGACAGATTCCTAGGAACATATGAACCACCAAAGCTGGATCAAGAAGATGTAAAACTGCTGAATAACCCAATTTCTATTAATTAAATTGAAAATGTAATCAAGTCCCTACCAACAAAGAAGAGCCCAGACCCAGATAGATTAACTGTGAAATTCTACAAGAAATACAAAGAAAACTTGATGCTGACACTCCTCAAACTCTTCAATGAAATTGAAAGGGAAGCAATTCTCCCTAAGTCATTCCTGGAAGCAAATATCACTCTAGTACCAAAACCTGAGAAAGTCCCAACTAAAAAAGAGAACTACAGGCCAATCTCCCAAATGAACATAGATGCAAAAATTCTCAATAAAATATTGGCAAACAGGATTCAGCAAATCATCAAGAAGATTATACACCATGACCAAGTGGGATTCATCACAGGCATTCTTCTATGCAGGGATGGCTCAACATATATAAATCAATAAATGTAATCCACTCTATCAATAGAGCCAAAAGTAAGAATCACATGATTATTTCTATAGATGCAGAGAAAGCTTTTGATAAGGTCTAACACCCATTCATGATAAGAACCTTACAGAGAATTGGAATAGATGGTCTTTACCTCAATATGATAAAGGCCATCTATGACAAACCAACAACCAGTGTCATATTAAATAGCCAAAAACTGAGAGCCTTTACCTTGAAATCAGGCACAAGACAAGGATGTCCCTTATCATCACTCCTATTCAACATAGTACTGAAAATATTAGCCATAGTAATTAGACAAGAGAGAGAAATAAAAAGAGTAAAGATAGGAAAAGAAGTTAGACTCTCATTATTTGAAGATGACATGATACTCTACATAGAAGACCCCCAAACCTCTGTTGAAAGACTCATACATATAATAAATAAATTCAGCAATGTAGCTGGATACAAAGTCAATACTCAAAAATCAATAGCATTCTTATACACTAAAAACATAATCACCAAGACAGAAATAAGATCAGCCACACCCTGCACACTAGCATCCAAAAAATGAAAAACGTCAGAATTAATATAATGAAAGATGTAAAAGAGTCATACAGGGAAAATTATAATACACTGAAAAAAGAAATTGAAGAGGACCTCAGTAAATGGAAAGAAATCCCTTGTTTATGGATAGGAAGAATAAATATTGTGAAAATGGCAATTTGCCCAAAATTGTTATACAGTTCAATGCAAACCAATGATAATACCACTAACATACCTCACAGATCTAGATAAATCACTCCTAAAATTCATCTGGAACCAGAAGAGACCTAGAATAGCAAAGACAATTCTAAGCAGCAAAGCCAAGGCAGGAGGCATCACAATCCCTGACCTGAAGTTATACTGCAAAGCTACTATAATAAAATCAACATGGTATTGGAATAAAAACAGACCTGAAGATCAATGGAATAGACTAGAAGATACAACTATGAACACACACAGCCACCTTATCTTTGATAAAGGGGCCAAGCATGTTTACTGGAAGAACGATAGTCTCTTTAATATACGGTGCTGGAAAAACTGGCTTTCCATATGCCAAAAACTAAAATTAGATCCATGCCTTTCACCATGTACTAAAATAAAATCTAAATTGATCATAGATCTAAATATTAAAACAGAAACACTAAATCTGTTGGAAGACAAAGGAGGTAAAAATCTTGAAGACATAGGGGTTGGTAGAGAATTCATGAACAAGAACCAAACTGCGCAGGAGATACTTCCCAGAATCAATAACTGGAATCATGTCTTATTAAGAGTTTCTGCATGTCCAAAGAAATCTCTTGCAGAGTGAAAGGAAAACTCACAAACTGGGAAAAAAAATCTTAGTGAACTGTCCCTCAGACAAAGGAATTCTGTCTAGAACTTATAAAGAATTAAGAAAAAAATCAGACCCCCAAAATTCAAAGAGCCAATCCTAAAATGGGCATCTGAGATGAACACACAGTTCTCAGATGAAGAAATAAGAATGCAAATAAATACATGAAAAAATGTTCATCATCATTGGTCATTAGAGAAATGCAAATTAGAACCACACTGAGATTTCATCTCACTCCAGAAAGAATGGCCAGGATTAACAAAAGTACCAACAACAAATGCTAGAGAGGCTGTGGGGAAAAAGGAACTATTCTGCACTGTTGGTGGGAGTGTAGACTGGTGCAACCACTGTGGAGGTCTATCTGGAGATTCCTCAAAAAGCTGGGGTTGGAGGTCCCATTTGACCCAGCTATTCCACTCTTAGGCATATTCCCAGAAGAACTGAAAACATCTTACCACAGTGATATATGTGAACCCATATTTATAGCAGCACAATTTGTAATAGCCAGATCTTAGAAACAACCTGAGTGCCCATCAACTGAGGAATGGATAAAAAAATTGTGGTACTTTTATACAATGGAGTACTACTCAGCTATAAAGAATGATCACATTGAGATATTTATAAATAATGGATGCACCTTGAATCCATACTCATAAGTGAAATAAATCAAACTCACATGTATACATACTGTATAGTCTCCCTAGTGTAAGAAATGGTAAGAGCACAGAAGATTTTATGGTAATCATTGCTCACCAGTATATTGCTTTGAAGTCTTATGTTTTCATTCATTGATTGGAATGGTTTTATTATGTTTTGTTTGATCTTAATATATGTGATGGTATGAATAGTTACTTTGAAGAAAAGACAATATGGCAGCCATTGTTGATTTAATATCATCTTGCTCTGAAGTCCTACCATGCTTTTGTTTTTCTATTACCATTGGTTCTATCATGTTGTGTCTTATTGGATTTTAATATGTGTGATAGTATAAACAAATATTTTATGGAAAATGAGATAATATAGTAGCTATTGTTCATCTTTGGTTATATGGTTCAGATTGCCTTGCAAAACTTTCATTCTCTTGAGTGATTTTATTCTATTTTGTTATGTTTGACATCATTGTGTGTAAAGCTAAGCTCAACTTTTTCAAAGAAAGAGACATTATGATAGCTACTGTTAATATCCAATTTTCTTGTTGTGAAGTTCTGTGTGGTTTACATTGTTCTGTTATGATCTGCTTAGATTTGTCCTCTTTTGTTTTATTCTCTTTAAAATAAAAAAATTAAAAAATGACAAGGAAGCTTGAAATGACAAGTCAACAGCTTCAAGATGGTACAGAGATAAAAGATAAAGACTAATAGGCATCAGTGAAGATGCAGGAGTCAACATGAATGACGTTAGTAAACTATTCACAGAAGTAATAGCAGAAAATTTCCTAAACCTGGTAAAAGAACCTGATATAAAGATAAGTGAGGTATATAGAAAGTCCAATAGTCATAACCAAAATAAATTTATACTCAGACATATAGTAATTAAGCTCCCAGACATACAGCATAAAAACAGAATACTAAAAGTTTTTAGAGAAAAGACACAACTCACCTATGAATGAAAGCCCATTAAAATCATGTCAGACTTGTCAGCACACTCAAGTTAAGATGAGCTTGGAGTGAAGTATTTCAAGCCCTGAAAGAAAACAACTTTCAACACAGAGTGATGTACCATGTAAAAGTTTGTTTGAAATTTAATGGAGAAATAAGATGCTTCCATGATAAAGAACAACTGAAGAAATTTATGTCAACCAAACCAACTTGAGAAAGAGTATCGAAGGACATAGTAGATAGAGATAAAAATGACCAAAATCCCCAGAACAACAACAGAAAGAAACCATCAGACAGGGCAAGCAATTAAACAAGGAGGAAAAGCAGAAAACCAACAGTAGGAAAATAACATGACAAAGTTGAGCCAGTAAATATCAGTAATATCTATTAATGTAAATGGCCTCATTTCACTTATTAAAAGAATTAGATTAACAGAATGGATTAAGAAATAGGACCCCGCAATATGCTGTATACAAGAAACACATCTGACTTAAAAGGAAAGTCATAGACTAAAAGTCAAAGAATGGAAAACAGTATTCCTTATGACAGGAAACCAGAAAAAAGTATGGATAGCAATTCTGTTTGAAGACAATGTGAATTTCAAATCAAAAGTGATCAAAAGGGATAAAAAAGGTGACCACACATTAGTCGGGAATAATTCAAGAAGAGCTAACAATCATAAACATATATGCACCAATTGCAGGAGTACCCAAATATATAAGACAAATAACAGATATGAAAAATCAAATAAGCAACAGCACAGTTGTAGTAGGGGAACTTAATACCCCATTGTCACAAAAAGGTAGATCAACTAGACAAAAAAATCAGCAAAGAAATAACAGAACTGAATCAAACCTGTGAGCAAATGGACTTAGTAGACTTTTACAGAGTGTTCCACCCAACAACATCAGAATACACATTCTTCTCAGCTGTGCATGGGACATACTCCAAAATAGACCATATATTACACTTGAACTTTCTTAAGTAAATGTAAAGGCATTGAAATTATCCCATGCATATTATCTGACCATAGTGCATAGAAATTGGAAATTAATGACAAAGAAATTGCAAAACCTGCAAAAATACATGGAAATTAAATAACGACCTCCTGAACAATCACTGAGTTATAGGTGAAATTAAAGGAGAAATTAAGAAATAACCTACAATTCAATGAAAATGGAGATATAACATACTGAAACCTGTGGGACACAATGAAAACAGTCCTAAGGGGAAATATATTGAAATAAATTGTCACATCAAACAAAACAGAATGAGTATGAATAAAAAACCTTAAGCTACATCTTAAGCTCCTAGAGAAAGAAGAGCAAATAAAACCCAAAGCTCATAGAAGAGTGGAAATTATAAAGATCAGAGCAGAGACAAACGCAATGGAGACTAAAAAAAAATGGAAAGAATTAAAGAATCAAAGAGCAGGTTCTTTGACAGAATAAACAAAATTCATAAACTTCTGTCCAACCTTATCAAGAAAAAGAGAGGAAAAACTCAAATTCATGCAATAAGTACTGAAAAGAGAGAAATTACTACAGATATCATGGAAACTCAAAAGATCATGAATATCTACTTTGAAAATCTCTATTCACATAGGGTGGCAAACACAGAGGAGACGGGCAGATTTCTAAGAATGCATGAACTACCAAATCTCAATTAAGAAGATTTTACAATTTTGAATAACCCTGTATCAGCTATTGAAATTGAAAACTTGATTAGAAACTTACCAACAAAAAAACCCAGGTCCTGATGGATTCATGGCTGCATTCTACAAAAAATTTAGAGAAAATTAAATGCCAATACACTTCAAACTTTTCAATGAAATTGAAAGAGAAGCAATCCTCCCTAACTCATTGCTGGAGGCAAGTATTACTCGGATACCAAAACCAGAGAAAGACCAAGCCAAAAAGAAGAATTATATACCCATCTCACAAATGAACATTGATGCAAAGATTCTCAATAAAATATTGGTAAATAGAATGCAGCAAGACATCAAGAAGATTATACATCATGACCAAGTGAGATTTATCCCAGGAATGCAAAGATGGTTTAACTTATGCAAATCAATAAATGTAATACACCACATCAACAGAGCCAAAAACAAAAACCACATGGTCATCTCAATAGAGGCAGAAAAAGCTTTTGATAAAATCCAACACTTGTTCATGATAAAAACCCTTCAGAAACTCAGAGAATAGATGTTGCCTACTTCAATCTGACAAAGGTCATCTATGACAAACCAACAGCTACCATTATACTAAATGGATAAAAACTGAAAACTTTCACTCTAAAATCAGGAACAATACAGGGATGTCCACTATCACCACTCCAATGAAATATAGTTTTGGAAATGTTAGCCAGGGCAATCAGACAAGAGAGAGAAATGAAAGGAATAAGTACAGGAAAGGAAGAAGTTAAATTATCAATATTTGCAGGTAGCATGTTACGCTACACATAAGACCCAAAAAACTCCATCAAAAGACTACTACAGTTAATAAAAAAATTCAATAGTGTAGTTGGATACAAAGTCAACATTCAAAAATCAATAGCATTCCTGTACATAAACAACTCACTGAGATGGAAATTATGGAAATAATGCCTTTCACAATAGCATCTAAAAAAATAAGATTCTTAAGAATCAAACTAACCAAGAATGTAAAACACCTATATACTGAAAATTATACTTCTCTATAAAAGGATATTGAAGAGGATATTAGAAAATAAAAGATATCCCTTGCTCTTGGTTAGGAAGAACAAACATTGGAAAATGGCCACACTCCCAAAACTTTTATACAGATTTAATGCAAACCCAACCAAAATACTAGTAACATACCTTACGTACCTAGAGAAAACATTCCTAAAGTGAATTTGGAAACAAAAAAAAAATCTAGAATAGAAAAAAACAATTCTGAGCAACAAAGGCAAGGTGGGAGGTCCTTAATTCCTGATGATAATATATTACAAAGGTACAGTGACAAAATTAGCATGGTATGGGGAAAGAAATAACCCTGAGTATCAATGGAACAGATTAAAAGATGCAAACACAACAAGAAAGACACTCGGTCAAAGGGGCTGAAACTCAGCTGATATTTGACAAAGGGGCTAAACATGTTCACTGGAAGAAGGGCAGCTTCTTTAATAAATGGTGTTGGAAAAATTGGCTCTCCACACGCCGAAGACTAAAACTAGATCCATGTGTATCACCATGTACTAAGCTACAGTCAAAATGGGTCAAAGATCTAAATATCAAAATGGAAACACTAAATCTACTGGAAGACAAGGTAGGTAGAAATCTTGGAGACATAGGGGTAGGCAGAGAATTCATGAACAAAACACAAACCACATGAGAAATACTTCAAAGAATCAATAATTGGGATCTCATCTTATTAAAAAGTCTTTGTACTTCAAATGAAATCATGAACAAAGTGAAAAGAAAACCCACAGAATGGGAAATAATTTTGGCTAATAGTCACTCAGACAAAAGAACTTATATCCAGAACATACAAAGAATTGAAAAACATCAAGGCCCCCAAAATTCAAAGACCCTCTCCAAAAATTGGCATCTGAGATGAACACACAGTTCTCAGATAAAAACATACAAATCACAAACAAATGCATAGAGAAATGTTCACCATCACTGGTCTTTTGAAAATGCAAATTAAACAGCATTGAGATTTCATCTCACTCCAGAAAGAATGGTTGCCATCAAGAAATCAATTGATAACAAATGTTGGCAAGCTGCAGGGAAAAAGGAACACTTCTCTACTGCTAGTAGAAGTGTCGACTGGTGCAGCCACTGGGGAAATCACTATGGAGATTCCTCAAAAAACTAGGATTGGAAGTTCCATTCAATCCAGCTATCATCCTCCTGGGTATTTTCCCAGAAAAAATTGAAAATATCATGTCACAGCTATATATGTGCATGCATGTTTATAGCAGCATAATTTGTAATAGCTAAATCTTGGAAACAACCATAATTCCCATGAATCACAAAATGGATGAAAAAAGATGTGGCATTTTTATACAATGGAATATTACTCAGATGTAGAAAGAGATAATCTTGAGGCTTTTATAGATAAATGGAGGAAATTTGAGACTATCATAAATGAAATAAATCAGACTCACATTTATAAATATCATATCATCTCTCTAGTATAAAAAAATAAAACACTGAAAGAGTAATAAGATCCAAAATGTATAATAGACTTTGTAATAATGAAAGGGAAAAAAGTGTTTGAAAGAAAAGAACAACTTGTAGGTATACACATATAACTGTATGTATGTTTAAGAGTGCAAGATAGATAACCATATAAGAAGTTTTTAATAGTTCATCAAACAGAATAGTTTAAGCTGTCATTGTTTAATTGTCTGTTCATTTTTTATGTTTTTTTAAAATTTGAACAACTACTTCTAAGATAACAATATATATTATATTACTGAGAGATTGCTAATATTTTTTAAATTCTATATCATTTTTACCCTTTTTTCTGTTTGGATTTTGTTTTTTAATAAAAAAGTCACAGATAAAAATGTCCCTTACTAGATACTTGTGCTTTGCATAGTTTTCACTAAGTTCTCTTAATGGTAGCTATTGAATAGTAAACAGTGTTTTATTTCATTTTTGTATGTCTTCTCTGAATAACATTTCTGAATATTCATAAGTATTTTCTCCTTTGCTATATTACACAAATGTTAGTTTTAGATCGTGCATTTAGTAACTATGATCCCTGTTAAGTTAGTATTAGTTTATGAGGTACAAGTTTTACTTCAGTTACTGATGTCTAGCATTACATATAGATTCCAGCATCATCTTAGCACCTTTTCAAGAACTAGTTGACCATATAATTGAAGGCTATTTCATGCTTTTATTAATATCACACTGTTTTGATTGACGTAGTCTTATTGTAAACTTCAAATAGTGTAATTCAATTTTGTTTTTGTTTTCCAAAATTATTTACTTGTTCTAGGTAATTCAAATTTGCCTATAATTTTCAGAATTATCTTTGTTGATTTTCACAAATCAGTGGAGCAGAATAGAGGATGAAGAAATAGGTCCAGGCACATTGATCTGTCTTGTCTTTGGCAAACAGACTTCAAATATAAACTGAAGTAAAGACTGCTTCTTCTCAAATGGTGCTAGGAGAATTTGCTATCCACATGCACATGCACAAGATTTAGTCTAGACCAATTGCCTTCATCATGTTCTAAAGTAAAATCCAAACAGACCAAAGGTATCTATGTTAAAAGAGAAACATTAAATAAGTAAGACTCTTGAAGACATGGGGATAGGCAAGAACTTTCCAGACACAACTCCAATAAGTAATACAAAGAAATAACACCAAGTATCAACAAATAGTTCAACATGAACAAAACAAAACAAGCAAACCAAAACACTGTTTCTGCACAGCAAAGGAAACAACTAATGGAGTAAAGAACCAACATGAAGAATGGAAAATTTTTTGTCATCTACTCCTCAAACAAAGCACTTATAACTGGAATATATAAATAACTGAGAAAAAGTTCCCCCAAAATAAAAGAACCCTTCAAAACATGGGAAACTGAAATTAATAGATACTTCTCAGAAAAAAAATACAAATGACCAATAAATGCATGAAAAAATGTTCAACATTGCTGACTATTAGAGAACTGCAAATTGAAACAAGAGTAAAATTCCACCTTACTCCAGAAAGAAGGGTTATTTTCAATAAATCAAATAACAAATGCTGATGAGGATGCTGTACATGAACAAAGCTTCCACATTGTTAGTAAGAATGTAAACTAATACATCCACTATGACAATGTGTGTGGAGATTCCTCAAAAAACTAAAACTAGAAATTCCATTTAATCCAGATATTCTTTGTCTATGTATCTTCCTAGGAGAATTAAGACATCACACTACAGTGATATGTGCATATTTACACAAGCACAATTCATAAAAGCTAAATCTTGGAATAGGCCTATATACCCCTCAATAGATAAACAGATAAAGAAAATGTGGTATTTATAAACTATGGAGTACTACTCTGAAATAAAAAGGAATAAACTTGACTCATTTGTAGGAAAGTGAATGTGCTTTAGGACTATCATATAAACTGAAATAAATCACACACACAAATTTAAATATCATATGGTTTGTGCTCAGGATAATGAGGCAGGAAGAAGTTTCAAGACCAGGCTGGGATAGAGCCAGATCCTCTCTGGAAACAACTAGAACAACATTAGGCATTTGAAAAGAATGGAAATAAAACTATACACACACACACACACACACACACATTAAGTAAAAATGACATAGT
This sequence comes from Hydrochoerus hydrochaeris, assembly GCA_004027455.1. NCBI lineage: Eukaryota > Metazoa > Chordata > Mammalia > Rodentia > Hydrochaeridae > Hydrochoerus > Hydrochoerus hydrochaeris. The sequence continues at coordinate 149,234 of PVLA01000446.1, read as the reverse complement.
TTTTGGTTTGAGTAATCCAATGGGACAAAATATCTGAGAGTTCTGGGAATAGAAGAGTATGTACTAGGCAATAAATGATACTTAGAAATCCTTTCTATCTTGATGTGATAAAATGAGAAATTTGCAAAAAAAAATATCATATGGTTTTTCCCTTATGAAAAACCTGAAATATAAACAATGAGCAAAATAGAAGATAACAGGAAGTAGCTAGCTAGATCTTTTTCAAATGGCAAGAGGACTAAGAGACTGAGGTAAGGGAGTAAGGGAATGAAAAAGAATTAAGATGTGTTTTATATATATATATATATATATATATATATATATATATACTCATTTTGAGGAATGTGATCATTATGTATTACAAACACAGTGTAATAAAAACTTGACAAAAAAGAGAAGGATATAAAAAGAACATAATAGAACATTAAGTCCCCCTGGGAATGAACACATAAACAAGAGTTGAATGAAGGAAAACGCAGTGTTTGTGGCCCTGGCTTCCCTGAAGGACATAAGCTGTGAGTGAATAGCTAGCAGACCTCGCAGACACCTTTGTGCTGTAGAGGCACAACAGCACAGTGACCATCAGTAAGACTTCATGCATTCCACAGGCCAGTGGAGCCAGGTGCAGACAAAACCTGGCAGAAGCCAATCAGCAGTCATCAGTAACCAGAGCTGAATGGATGTCATTGCCTTTGGAGGGATAGACGGCACTCAGCGCTAGGAAAATTCACAATGAGTAAAAACAGGCCCAAGGAAGGCAAAACTATATTTATATATTTTTCATCATGAATCTTAATTTTTATATTCAGTATACTGGTGACGTTTAAAAATTTTTGGTGGTAAAAATACAGCTTTTCAAATTCCACTTAAAATCTAGAGTTAATAAATTCAAAAGTTGGAATTTTATCTTGTGCAGTTTAGAACATTTTAATAGAATTTTATGCTCATATTTTAATTTCCTAAATTTTTGAGGTTCTTTTGAGTACTTGGGGTGGTTTTATTTATTAAATCCGGCTATTGATGGACTGTAGTAAATAAAGGTCCTGTAAATGCATTTTAAAATACTTGAAACAGGGCTAGGATGAAAGCTGGACTTTTGAGTGGATCAAAATAGAATATTTAAGAGCTCCTCTCAATGATTAAAAGAAGAAAACCCACCACATTTAAGATGAAGTGGGAGCGAAATACTTTGTCTTGCCATAATCATCACACAGTTGTGGGTATTTAACGTTTTCTCCTGCATAGCAGCATTGGTTTTATTCTGTTTTGTTGTGTGTGTAGGGGATGGTACTGGGGGAGTGTAGGTCAGAACCCGGCACTCGCCAGGCAGGTGCTGTACTCCTGAGCTATACCCCAGGCTCCGTTTCATTCTTAAAAAGATTAATATTCAGATCTGGCAGAGGACGGGAATTAAGTGGAGAATGAAAAACTTTGCCAACTATAAATGATTGCTTGTGAGTTCCTAAGCAGAGGGGAGCTTCAGAGTGGGCTTTTTGGGATGAAGAAGCAGCCACAAAATTAAAGATTGAAGAGGACAGAGAGAATGTACCCATAAGAAGATGCTTTGGACAAATGAAACTTTACTATTTTAAGGACATGATATGAACTGGAAAACTCAGAGAATATTATTAAGAGGAGAGAACTGTTAAATTTTGACATGCCGTGAGGCAGCAGATTTCTCCTGTAGATTAACAGCAACACAAACTATTACTTTTATGCATCAGTCCTTTGAATTTGATGACTTAGTACCTGAGAAGAAAATACCAGTGCAGGGTGAGGGGTATAACCTGGCGACATACTTCTTGCTTCTGTCGCAAGGCCTTGAGTTATCCTACCCTCAGCAACACCCCAACACAAATAAAAAACAAATAAATAAGTAAATAAACAATTTAATTAAAAAAATCATTGTATGTGAAGATTCATGCTAGCAAGAAGTTCTGAGACAGCAGAAAACAGCAGAGAAAAGAGAGAAGCGGAACATTAAACAAAGAATTTGAAAAATCAAGCACAATGACAATGAAGAAGAGCAGGAAACTTTCATAAAAATGTTCTTCAAATGTCATAGTGCCTGTATGTGAAAGCTGAGCTCCAGAGCTGGAAACGGTCTCATACTGGTTTAAGAACATTTTCAGAGTTGATTGATTTAAGAGCATTTTCAGAATACAAACACATCTGATAATTGTAATGTATTTATAGGACATCTAGGATATGTGAGTTTACCCAAAGTACATTGAACTCTAAGTGATTTAGAGTGAAATGAACAAAAAAATATTTAACAGGCAATGTTTTCTTTAGTGTGCTCCAAATATAAGACAACTGCTTATACTGAGATCTTACTTACACACAGAATATACTAATATCCTTCAAGATAATTTTTTAGCTTAACAAACAGATATTTATGATGGCAATGAAGTCTGATGTCTACTCTACTTTTTCCCAATTGCGAAAGTATAAAATCAGTGACTTTAATGTTCTCTTGTTTTCATAATTTCCTAAGCTAAATTATATACATTTTCAGGCTTTAACTTCCTCATTTTTCTTGTCAGAAGTTAGTGTTGCCATGGGTTTCCTTTAACTTAAATTAGTGTTGCTTATATTTTGTGTGCTATTAAGGAATATGTTCATTTTGGTTTCAAGAAGTCATTTTAAATGCAGTAATTTTATTTATTATAAAGATTTTGTACATTTTTGTCCTTTTGGATGATGTTATAATCATAATTGAAGTTTATAGTGCTTTTATAAATATTAAAGCAAGAAATTATAACATTCCTATGATGTTTAAAATGATTTGACACACAGGCAGATGTATGTAAGGTAATATAACTGAATAGAATCCAAGAAAATATGTAAGTATATGTGCACGCATAGCATATTATGAAGTTGGTATTCAGGTCTATGGGACTATTCCATAAATGCTTACAAGACATTTTGACAATTCAGAAAAACAAACAAACAAGCAAAGTTATATTCCTACCCCCCAAAAAACCCCTTTATTCTCAGAATATAACAAATTACAAAAATTTGTAAATATTTTAAAAATAAACAACATACTGATTAAGAAATCAAATAAGATGTCACAAAGACTAATAGGTATTATACTTAACTGAGGATAAAACCATATCAATATTTTAGTGTGAAATAGTGATGAGGTTATATCATATTAAACTTTTATTAGAGAGCAAAGTCTCAAATAATTTAAGTATTTGTCTGAGGAAACCAAATAAGCAAAATAAAGACAAGAAGATACTAAAGTAAATCCAAAGCTAGTAGAAAAAGGTTAATAAAATAAATGAATGATGCAAATCAAAATCATAAATATAATAAAGAAAATAAATGAAACCAAAAGTTTGAATTTGGAAAATATAAAGAATACAAATATGGAAAGCATGAAGAAAAATATACAAATTACTAATGTCAAAAATAACAAAGGGGCATCACAAAAGTTCCCCAAAATATTGACCATATAAGACAGTGTTAGGAAAACTTTATGCTGACATCTACTATAATTTACATTCTTTTAAAGTTAACAACTGCAAAGCTCATTCAAATAAAGTAATTTGAAAATTCATGCATCAAGGAAATTTAATCCACAATTGTTTCTCATGATAGTTTACTTAGTAGTACATATTTTAAAGTAAAACTTAGTTGTCAACATGATTAATCATTCATTCAGTTACAAAAGGAGATATGGTATAGAACTGTAAGTAATACATTTAATTTAGTCAATAAAGAACTACCTAATTAATCAAGCATGATACATTTATATCAAGTACTTTATCTTAATTTAGAGAGGCTGAAAGTTAATAATAGTGTATACGGTCATTTATGTGCTTTAGTTTATACTTAATTTAATTATTTAGAGTGCTATATCTTCTTTTGTACACCACATCATTATGATGCCATTAGGCTGAGTAATGGTTTTCCTGTCACTTTTCTTTAAAGAGACTTTTTTGCATCTCATTTAATGTGTTACCTGAGTAAAATAATGCATTGTGCTGAAAATTAGTATATCCCACTTACATTTCACCACATTCTTTCATTTTTACTATCCACAATATTTAAAAAATGCAAAAATGATATAATAGGTCAGTCTTCACTGTCAGAGGATGTGTCTAGAATACAAAATATGTCAAATGAATTAGAATTTGCTCAAAATAGGAATATATTGCTATAAATGTATTAAATTATTAATTCAGTAACAATTGTGGAAATGCAATTTTAAATTTTGCTTAGCAGTGTTTTTTGAAAAGAAACAAATCCACCTTTGATATGGATTGATGAATGCTTAACTACTCAATTTCAACTAGTTTTGTCTGCATGTAATTTGGTTTCACTGCTGTGTGATTGTAATTTGCATTTAAATGGATTCCTCTTCCAATGATGTGCAACATACAATACAAATGTGGGAGTGGAAGGCCATTGTAGGAGATATTTTTATTGACCTGAGAGCCCAAAGTGCTATAATGCTCTTTTTGACATTTCAAAAACTGCACAATGAATTTTATCACACCTATAACTCATGATGAAATTACAATTTGGAATGATTTTTCATTGTGTGGCTTGAATCTGACTCCTGTGTTCATTCTTTACCTCATTCTAATGCAGAATCAGGAAACCAAACATCTTAGCTGTACGCCTAACCTTGATTCTAGGTAGAGGACCTCACAATTTAAGGTAACTCAGGTGATTTTATGTACTTTTAATGATTTCTTACATTGGACTAGTAATGTGTATTTCATTTCTAATGTTGGAAAGCAAAATTTTTTCACATGGAAATTATGGAGATTTTAAAAGTATACTGTCTTGGTGATACTGTAGCAATTGAACACAGGTAACAATAAAATCTAAAGCCTTAGACACACACACACACACTCACACACACACACACTCACACCCACACACACACACATCTCACTTGTACCTGACATAATTTCTCTGCCACAAAGCTTAAGATCTCTTACAAAATGGATTGTATGATAACTCCTAGTATACTCTCAGTTTTGAGATGATCACTTCTGTTTTCAGGTCTCATTTTATTTGTTACTTCTAAAATATCAGTTTGTTAAACACATTTTTAGTATTTCTCAGTTTCTAATTTTGAAAACAATATTTGTCTCTCTTAATAAAGAGTTGCATGATTCTAATTACTATATTTAATGTAGTAGTAGAATTTACTCTTGTAGTAACCTCTTCTCATTAAAAGCCCTATCTTTGGGTGAAACCTAGCTTCTTTCCTCAGAGACAGGCAATAGAACTCTGACCTAATCTGATCAATGAAAACCCAACCTCACAGGCAGAATAATTAATTCAATGGGAAAATCTTTTACTAAATTAATCCAACTGATTGGAGTGCAAGAAATAATCCACACATGAAGTGCTGTCTTTTTTCTAGAACTAACTTTAAAACCATGGTGGATAATCATTTCAAAATCATAGGAGAAAGCTTACTTGATTATAAAGATAAAGGGGCCAAAAGCCATAAAAAATAGAGAAAAAGCAAAAGAACTCAAAATGGTGTTCATACCAAACAAGTGATGAGTCAAAGTATCTGAATTTAGAGTTCAGAAATGTATATAGTTGCAAGAAAATGGTACTTTGCTTAACCTAACTGTACACGCTTTCTCCAAGGAATAAATATATGCAGTGATATGTTTTCTATGAGGAATACATATATACAGTGATATGCTGATGAATTTTAACAACCTAGGGTCCAAGTACATGTCCTCATTTGTTACTTTTGTTGTGTCACAGGTAGAGTTGGAAATGGCTCCACAGAATCAGTTATTAGAAGCCAGTATGTAAAGTCTTGCCACTCCATCAAGGCTAAATGGTAGATATGTTACAAACTATTTTCTTAATTTTAATATGCAGTAGGAAATAATGGAAAACTATTTAACATAAAATTTTTATGGGATTTTATGAAATGCATTTTATTTTTGTGCATTATTACTTGAACAGTGGAGAGAAAAGAGATTCGTTTCAGCTGTGCACAATGGAAAAGCATGGAATGTGGATTTGAAAAAGAGAAGCAGTGGCAAATATGTAATTAGACTAAATGTGGCTGAAATTTCCTGAATCTTTGCTCCCATAGTCATCTTCCTAGACCAGGAGCACGGCTATGGATGGAAATGTACATAATCATATGTTTTTGTAAAATTCTCAACAATAAAGCATTTTAACCAGTGTGATGTAAGAGGACTTTTTTTGTATCTATTTTAAGGAACAATTTTCTCGCACAATTAAAGAAAACTGTACCTTGTGTAGAGTACTTATGATTATAGGTATTTGTTGAAGCCAGGAGAAAGCTATGATATTCTACATAATGAGTGTAAATTAAAAGAAAATGGATAAAATTAAAATATTTGAACATCAATGTATTATTCAGCTTTTCTGTTATTTGAGCAACATGCCTGACAGATCCAACTTAAAGGAGAGGTTGGTATGGAAGGAAGATCATGGAAGAAGGGTGTGGTGGAGCATCAGTGACACTGGGGAGGTGGAGACAGGGAAAGAACACTAATTAGAGACATGCTTTCCAGTCACACTCACACTGACCCACCTGCACGGGGACCCACTGGCTAGCAGCACATTCACCATGTACATCAGTGGACTAATCTAATGATGAGCACAGAGCCCTTCTGATCCATTCACTTCTCCAGGCACCTCTCAGTCCAGTCAGGCTGATGGGTAAGATTAACAGGCATAAGCATTATGGAAAATAGTACATAAAATGAAACCAGGGGAAGAAAATTACAGGAGGGAGCTGAATTCTGTAGCGCTACCAAGATACCTGAGGTCAAGCTTTCGTGACAAGAATTTGAAAAGACAATCTCATAAAAGATAAGAATACAAATGAAATATCACACTTGGCCAAGAGAAATTAATTAGAAATAACCATTTCAAAATAGTTATAGGTAAAGACACCAGATGGCTGTAAGACAAAGGAGTAATAACAAAAGCATTATGGAAAAAACCTGCCAACTCTTTCCAGACGATTGGATGAGATGTGTAAACAAATTAGCTACAGGATTATTCCCAAATTTTAATTCTGCTCTTGATTACTTTAAACACACACACACACACACACACACACACACACAAGCACATCCACTCAATTTAGTCTATATAAAAGCAATATATGAAATTTCTACCCTATGTGATTTAATTAATCTCTAAATAAGATAAAGCATTTAAAATGTTAAAATGTTAAGCATTTAAGAATGAGCCATATGAGCACCAATCTAATATCTGGATTTTTTTCTACCATGCTACATTATATTTTTACCAAATTTCTATTTAATAAAATACATTTACTTGCTCAAAGAAGTGAAAAATGCCAGTGGTGTTTGTTGAAGCTATGACAAAATTATGATGACCCAAGAAATGTGTGGACACTAAAAGAGAAATAGATAAAACTAAAATACTGAAATATACTGATATGATGTAAGAGACTAAATTATAGTTTCTATATATTTAAGCCTAATGGAAGTTTTGTAAGACCTATAAATTTTGAAAATTCTGCACAAACACTTTCATGGTGATTTGGCCTAGAAACAGTATTCCAACACTTAATTTAGCTTTCAAAAAAGAAAAAAAAAAACCTTTGGTGTCTATTTATCCATATCCACTTCTTTCTTATAATGCAAGACAGAAATTATTGCTTTCTTTGTTCATTCCAAATTTCTCTACTTGTAAAAAAATTAAATACATTTTGTCCTATTTGCAGAAAATAAAATAAAGTGACTGCTGTGAAGTTGTGAAAATTTTTCTTCATGAAAAATGTGACACAAAACAGTTCCACTCAACCTAAGTCTCCATTGGTACAGGGCCAACACATTTGAGGATGGTACATTTATTACCATTTCTATTACAGCTACTGCCAGTTTGGGAAACATTAATTTGGTCTAAACACAGAGCTTGCAGACTTTGAATCATCATTTCTGGAAATAACAAAACATTCAATATCAGGCTTAATGTCATATTATATATTATCTGAAAACAAAGCATACTAGGAAGAGAATTCTCTTGATTATAAACTTTGTGTGTGTAGCTATGGATAATTCATGTTTTACTTTGTAAACTAAATACATCAATATTCTCTTACAAGATGCATTTTGTAGAACTGAGGGGAAGACAAAAACCAGAAAAGATTTATAATAATGGACTCATTCTTTAATGATATAAATAGAAATGAAAAAGGTTAGAAACCAGTGACTATAACCATCAAATGGGAATGTATTCATGACTGGCCACTCAATTCAGTAGTTTAAATTGATCTTGAATCACTTTTCTGTCATTGGCTAGCAACAAATTATAGAAATTGTATATGTTAGTCTTTGTTGTGAAGATTAAATAAAACAATAACTACAAAATGTCCAGTGCTTTCTTCATGTAATAGTATGTAATATATCAGATATTACTATTGTCTGAGGTACAGGACTTTTAAAGAGAACAGTATATAGGTTCTGATTCTGAGGGGAAAAATGAGAAAATTTTCTGGGCACTTCTAATAGTCTATTGATGAGTGTGGGATCTCAAGAAATTTGTTAAGGCCTACTATGTAACAGTGGATATTCTGCCCAACTATTATTTTCTTACTAAAATATAAAAGTGTCATTTTCTAAATAATAGTTTAAACCTCATGCATTTTGGCCTTTACACAAATTGCCATTTGCATTTTCATGTAAAATTTCTCTTACTGGTGTCAAACCAAACCAACAAAAGTCTATAATTTATTGTCATTTCCTTCCAGAAAACAGTTAAACACAAACAGAATTTTCCACATGATTTGTTTGGCTCTTCAATGCTGCCATTTTCCTCTGACTTTTTTCTCCTGCCTTAAATCTGCACATTCTTTTCAGTTCTCACTGAAATATGCTAGTGATAACTCAATCAATTCACACCTAAAATTTACAAAATTTCTCTTTACCTATCTCATTACCAAAATTTCTCTTTACCTAGACATTTTCTATGAGTTCACAAACATTATAATGTGTATTTTTCCTTATTTTCTAACATTTTTTTTCTTACTATAAAGATTCATCTCCTTTTATGTAAGTTATGAGTTGCCAGTTTGGTAGTCTCAAAATTAATGTTTTCAAAAGAAAACTAGGTAATCTTATATTTTCATCTTTTTGCAAGATGCATTGGACATCTTATGTAGGAAATTGTAGATAAATTTGGCTTACACTGTCTACATTTGTCTTAGATTTCAGGACTTTCTCCTTTTTTGATTACACAATGTCTACTTTTTTCCTACTTCCTAAGTTCTAGAATAAATATATTTAACTATGTATTGGCTTATCTCTCTGTGTCATTCATAAATCACTGAGGAACATTTATACCTTCAGTTAAATACTAAGAAAAGGTTCTTGAGTATGAAATTTCTGAAAAGTTGAACTATAATAAAGAAGATGTTTTGGGGAATTCAATATAGATGAAATAGTCTATCTTTTCTTATAAGTAAAGCTTTCAACATAGAAAGTATAGATCTTCTCCACACCAGCCTTAGTTACTTTTTTACTTGTTGCTAAGACAAAATTCCTGAAGCCCAAAATTGGGAAAGGAAAGGTTTATTTCTTACAGTTTTGGGAGGTTTCAGTCCATACTCAGTTGGCTCCAAGGCGGGTGGCATGGCGGGGCCTCATTTCATGATGGCTGCAAACAGCAAGGTGGAAACTGGCAAGAGAGAGGGACTCACCTTCTTCCTGCCATTACATCACATCCTGGATCTACCCCTAGGCAATCCAAGGGCTAGACAATGAACCAATCACAAATGCATTATCGGGTTCTGCCCTAGATCCCTGATCTCCCAAAGGAGTATACGGCAGAGGTTAAATAAAATGAGACAATTAGTATGATTTTAGGGCATTGGGAGGATCAAAACACTTTAATTAAGCTCAAGGCTCTGAGGGCTAAGACAAAGACTTCTCTGAATCAGTCACTTTTATAGGTCCAACAATGGGCAGAGAAACTGAGGAAAGTTCAGACAAAGAGCAGGACCTTGGGAGTCTTCAAAGACTTCTCCAAGTAGTAAATTATGCCAATTTAGGAGAACTGTTCTATCTCCAGGATAATATTTATGGTAGGAGGTTGTAGGGGTTAAATTCCTCCAGCTGCCATTTCTATCTTGTTAATTGGGATTGGAGCCACAGGTCTGCAGCTGTGGCCTTATCTTTCCCTTTGAGGTGTCTTTGGCCTCATTGGTTACTATAAACCTCAGCCAAGATCAATGATTCATCAGCTCCTATCACCAGGCAAGGGGCTGAGGCCTAGGACAGACTCACAGATAAACATAGAAAACCAATTAGTAAAATTTAAATCCTGCTCAGAGCTGTTTCATAGTGGTCTCCAACAATGCATAATGCAAAGGCATGAAGTTTGGGAGCCACTGACATAAATCATGACATTCAACCCCTGACCCCAAAAAACTCATGCACATCCTTTATACAAAAGACATTTAGTCCATCTCCAAGAGTTTCCGAAGTCCTAACATTTTCAGCATTGCTGAGAAGTCCAAGTCCCAAGTCTCCTCTGATATCTATGGCAAACTCTTAACTGTAAACCCCTGTACAAATGAAACAAGGCTAAACATTTCTGAAATGCAAAGGTACAAGATAGACATTACCATTCCAAAAGTTACAAACAGGGGAATATGAAGCATTGGAAACAAAGCAAGTCCATCATCCAGCAGGGTGAACATTAAGTCCTAGAGTTCCTTGCTCAGCATTTGAGGCAATCTGGCTGCAAGCTCCAAAAGGCTTTGGTGATTTCACCCTCATGGCACTTCCAGGGATTTCAGCTCCTGCACCTTCTCTCTTAAACCCTCTCTGCTCAGTTTTTGCAGCTTTCCTTGGATGATGCACATTCTAGGGTCTCCACTGCACCTTTGGCTTCATGCTTATGTCTTTACAAATCACCCTCTCAGGAGCACACTGCTTGGCCTCCCAGGCCCTTTGCAATCAAGGTGTAAGCCCTCTTACCCTCAAAATTTGTGCATTTTCCTTGCACCTAAAATCACCATGTGGATACCACTGAGGTTTGCTGCCAGCTGGAGCAGTAGCCAGGTTTTTCTCTCTCTTGGCTGGGGGGTTGATTGCTTGGATCCTGATTGTGCAGAAAAGCTTCTCTATGTTGGGGCCATTCTGCATCCTCATGTGGCCTCCATCACCATTCTGGAGCATGGTGCTCTGCAGCTTTCTCCTCTGAGTAAATTCTTTCACTTTTGCAGCTGTGAGGCTGCAAAGGATGGAGACCCACTTCTTCCTGGGATGCCTCCTGGCCATCTTTCTTTATTTCTCTGTTTGTTCTCAGCAATCAAAGTCTCAGTTCTATCTTTAAAATCCACAGCTTTACTGGAGTTTTCCTTCTGGCCATACTCACAGCCTTTGAAATTATCCTGCTGGGCTCTTTGCTCTTGATTTGCAACATAAAGCTGACTAAAAACCCCCAACAATAGTCATGTCACAGCCATGTCAACATTTGGGTGCCTTGAAATTTCCTTTGCCAGATTAATCAGTCCATTGCCCTTAATCTCAGTCTCAGGCAAAGTCTCTGGGCATGAGCAAAATGCAGACAAACTTTCTGCCAAGTGATAACACACATTGTGGGGAGTCCAACAGCTAGAGCAGTCCTTCTCAGCATAAACCTTCCAAGCCTGGTCTTTACCATCAGGCATTCTATCAGCCTTCTGGTCTCCTGAGCTCTGACCAGAATCTCCTCTACAGAACAGCCTAAGCTGCTCCAGCTCTTTGCATCCAGGAGACACGTCTAAACCTTTCCCAATTCTGCCCACAAGCCATTTCCAAAGCATCTTGGAAAACATGGTCAGATATAGTCACAGCAAAGACCCCACTCCTCAGTACCAAATTCTGTCATAGTTACTTTTTACTCATCACTGAGACAAAAATACCTGAAGCCCAAAGTTGGGAAAGGAAAGGTTTATTTTTTAGAGTTTTTTTTGAGGTTTCAGTCCATACTCAGTTGGCTCCAAGGCAGGGTGGCATGGCAAGACCACAGTTCATGGGCTGCAAACAGCAAGGTAACAACCTGCAAGAGAGAGAGAGACACACCTTCTTCCTGCCATTACATATCCTGGCTCTACCCCTGGGCAATCCAAGGACTAGACAATGAACCAATCACAAATGCATAATGCAAAGGCATGAGGCTTGGGGCCACTGACATAAACCATGACTATATCTATATTCTTATACTCTTATGCAACTATATATATATAGTTGTCATATATGTATAGTATAACAGTATAAATATATACAGATATATCTATTTTAGACTTGATTATTATTAAAGACGAGTTGGAAACACTGTTCTTCCACTTAACTGTTTAACCATAAGCATACCATATATTTTTTTTCTCCAGATGTTAAGTTCCTTCTGTATAGAATCAGTCATGTGCTCAATTGTGTTACATAAATAAATAATCAAAAAATAATAGCCAAGGTAAAGACTATGATGACTAAAATGATGATGCAATGGTTTTGATGATAATTACTTACAATTCTTTGGATCCCATCCTTTCCCCCTCCATCCCTATTTGTCTATAGTCAATGCAGTAGTTTAGATCCTAAATATCGGCATATTAGCTTTCCTACAGCTCCTGTTACAATGTCTCATATAAAGTGTTGCTTTTTTAGTTTTTTTAATGTTTATATCCATGGAGGCTCTATCAAATTATTATCAGAATGAGATGTCATGAAGTTATATCCAACTATCCACACATATGCATGTAAGTGAATAAATGGAACACAAATAGATGAAATATCACCACTCTTTAAATATAAATGCAATATCAATATTTTTTCAATGTTACAATATTTTGAAAAATTTAAAAAATTGTTATTGATTGTTGTATAGTTATTTATTTGTCATTGAAAGCACAGCTCACTGAAAACCTGCATCTCTTTATTTTCTCTATCTTTCACCTGGCCCACAAACTTCAGGATATATATTTTTATAAAAATATAGATATTTTTAAAATTCTTAAAATCTCATATTTGGAATATGTTAGAATGCCTATCCAATATTTTCTCAATATAAGAATTTTCTCTAGACAATTATCATTATTACAATATCCTGTCTTTCCCTAAAATATTACAAATATTTACCACCTCAAGAAGCAGTCTTTACTGCTCTGATTATAGAAAAAAATACCTCCTCTTATTAGATATAAAATCTGCTTCCCTTGGACCAACCAATGTGAGGCATTAGTTCTGCTCTCTAGAGTTCGGCAGGGCAGGTCTAATCCATCTTCCACCTGACAGCCTTTCACATATTTGAAGACAGCTTGCTCTGCTCTGCTAAATCCTTACTCTATATGTTTCTGTAGTTCAACTACATTTTTGTCAGCTCCAGTTATTCCTTTTTCACTTCCTATGAGGTCCTTTGCTGTCACACTTTAGCTTCAGTTTGTCAGAGCTCAGTTTCAAGACATTCTTCTCTTGGATTAATCAATATTCAGATGTACATAATAAGAGTTACTAAAGTAGTTGATTAAGAATTTTTAAAAAATCAGTTATCACTTTCTAGTGTTTCAGGTATCAATTGCTATATTACTGTCAGAAGAAGTAATAATTTCATTAAGTTCATTAAGTGAATGATGCATACAGGAGGGCTAGCTGAACCCTCATCTCCGGGAATTGAACAGCTAGGATTCCTTGAAGAGCAGGCATTGACCCATTTGGAAGTGTCTTCCTAAACATGCCAGAGTTATGTTAAGATTGGCCTCAGTGTAGGAGGCTGTAGAGTTCAGAACCTATGCTCTTTCCACAAGGCTTAGGCTTCTCAGAGCTCTGAAACTGAGTTGTGAAAGGGATTGTGCTGAGAAAGCAATGTAAAAAAAGCCACCCAACAACAAAACAACAAAACAAGGCAGAAGTGGAAAGGTGCCATCTGACCTAGTCTCAGAAAAACACTGATTTTAACAACTTTCTATTAAGTATAAGTGAGTTTCTAAGTAAAGCTCAGATACAAGTGCAGGGTGATTGGAATCTGCCTTCTAGTAATAAAGTGGCAAGAACAGTGCCACAGTCTGTCATCTGGGAACAATATCTGCCCTTCTGTATGTGAAACGCACTCACTTAGTTCACAAGACTCAAAAAAGTCTAATATGAGAGACTATCAAATCAAAGTCAAATCTCATCATCTTAATCAGGGCCAGCCATGGCTGAGTCTCTTCTGGATCAGTGTTTATTAGTTTTCATTGGCATTTAAACTCCTGTAATCAAAGAGGGAGAGGTTACTGATCTCTGTGATAGCTGATTATGTCAAATTGAATAAGTAATGCCCTATTAGATTGTCTCACCATAGTCTTGGGTGTGGAAGACCTGTTCTCGGGAAGATTGCCACTGGAATGCTGTCAAGGGAAATGAAGTAGGAAGGACAGAGTTTGTCTTTTTGGAAGAAGCCCTAGTCATTCCTTTTACCTTGGATGTCCTCTCCTGGCTTCCAGTGCAGACTCCTCAGCTTCCAGCACCAATCCTTCAGCCTTCCATTGTGGATCTTTCAGCCTGATATGGACTAAATGCTGGCTCATACATCCTCCAACAAACGCAACTTAGAAGAATGAGCCATGTACTGAATGTTCATACATTACCATAAAACCAAGAGAGGCATTAAATTTTATGCCAGTCACTGCCCCCTGAAATCTATAGCCTATCTGGGTACATATTATCAGCACAATGACCACTTATATTTGTCTAGCATAGCCTTTCATTTCTGATCATACTGATTTTTTTATAATGGTAAGTTTCTTATGTATCAATTTATAAATAACTTCATAAATGAAACCTATATCTCCAAATACCTTGGTGATAAGCTCTTTCAGTTTTTGGCTTCTTATAATATAGCTCTAGGACACTATCCATAAGACTAGAAGCAGTCTATTCTTTAGCACTGAGTGGCTCTGGAACTCACTGAAGCACCATAGAAGACTTTGCCTGTTTGAAATAATAAATGAAGCACTGCTTTACATATTTGGGAGAATTTTAAAGAGAGATTTTTCAGATAACCCTGGGCTGTGTGTTCATCCTGATGCTGTATTCTGACAGTGCTGTGGACCCAATGTCTTCCCTGAATGCCTTTACTATTCTGAATATCTTACATTCTGAAAGGGAAGGGAAATGAGAAATGGTTTTATTTGTAGATTAGCAAACCCTATTTTCAAATTTTCTCTGAAGTTTGCTTTTAAAATGAATTTTAAAAAAGTCTTTAACCTAATTTTCTCTATTTGTATCTTATCATACACTATTAAGTATACCTGTAGGTATTTTCAAACTTCAGCATGTAAATATCCTTAGGAAATTCAGCTACTCTATTACAGATATTTATATTTTTCCTGTTTCCATAGGTGACAGCTTTACTAAATGTTATTCCACTACATAAGAAAGGTCATCTTTCTTCCAGTGAATGATTTTTTTTATTCCAGTTACATTTAATCCATCACTGATGATCATCAAGACAATAAGCCTGAAGCTTTATGCCTGTGACCCAGTCTCCTGCCATCTTTTCAGTTTTGTTTTATTGATATTTTCAGATACTAAATTATATTTCAACCATCATTTGATGCATAACAAAGTTTTCCAACTCAGTGGTATAAAACAAAAGAAATTATTTTAACTGATGATGTGATCAGGACTTTAGACAAGGATTCCCTCCTTCACTGTGTCTTGGGGCTGAATTGGGAAAAATCAAATGGATCAAGATGAGCTAAGTGGCTCTGAGCAAGAATTGTTGAGGATTTTGTCAGATTGAGATAAGGTCATTCTTTACCTATTTTTTTCAGGGTCTTGTCATGAATAAATGTAAGATTTTGTCAAAAAAATTTTGTCTACTGAGATTATGGAATTTTTGCCTTTGCTATCTTTAATGTGATGAATTGCATTTATTTTTTTACATATGTTGAAAAATTCTTGCTTCCCTGAGATGAAACCTAACTAGTGTGTGAATTTTTTTTTATGCTTTGTCATATTCTGTTTGTAATATCTTGTTAAGAATTTCTTACCTATGGTCACTAGAGAGTTTGGCCTGTTTCTCTCTCTCTCTCTCTCTCTCTCTCTCTCTCTCTCTCTCTCTCTCTCTCTCTCTCTTTCTCTGGTTGGATTCTTGTCTGATTTTGAGACCAGAATGTTAGCTTCTAGGAATCATTTCGGAAATATGCCTTCCCTCTCAATTCTATGAAAAACCTTGAGTGTGTAGGGTTAAATCTTCTCTGGAATTACTAAAGAATTTGCCTCTGAAACCATCAATTTCAGGGCTTTACTTGGTTGGTATTTTATTTTATTTTTATTTTTTACTACTGCTTCTCTTTTATTTCCTTTTATTGAATTATTAAATATTTTAAGGCTTCCTAGTTCACTTTTGGTAATTTATATGCATCTAGAAATGTCTCTATTTCTTCTGAGTTCTCCAACCTTCCGTTATATCTGTTTGTGAAGTAATTGCTGATAATTTTCTGAATTTCTGAGGTTTCTGTAATTTCATCTTTTTCATTTATAGTTGCCTTTCATTGATTTGTGCCTTTCATTCCTTTTTTTTTTTTTTTTTGGTAAGATAGGCTGTTTGTCTAGTTCTTTTATTCATTCAAAGAACTATTTCTCTGTTTCATTAATCCTATGTTTTTTTTTTATTTATTTCATTTTCTGATCTTTATAATTTCCTCCTAAGTGAAAGCTCTGGATTGGATTGTGCTTGTTTTTCTAAGGCCTTGAGTTGCAGCATTTGGTTATTTGGACTCATTCTGGTTTTCTAACATGGGCATTCACAGCTATAATCTTCCCTCATAAAACTGCTTTCAGCGTGTCCCATTAGTTCTGGTGCATCATACTGAAAATTATCATTTAATTCTAGCAGCCCTCTTACGTCTTCCTTAATTCTGTGGACCATTGATTATTTAGGAATGTGTTATTAAATTCCACATACTTGCTTAGTTTTTGTGGTTTCTTTTACTATTGATTTCTGGTTTCATTGTGATGTTATCATAATATGCAGGGTAAAATCTCTACTCTTTTGCATATTCTTAGGGATTCACTTAGCTAGTATGTTGTTTATTCAGAGAAAATATGAATGCATATTCTGTTGTTGTGTGGAATATTCTGTATATATGTACTGAGTTCTTTGGTTCAAAGTTATAGTTCAAATTTGATACCTCTATTGTGATATTTTTGGATAATCCATCTATTTGTAATAGTGAAATATTGAGGTCTCCCACTATAATTCTATAAATGTTTATCTGATTTTATGTCTAATTTATTTTATGAAGTTGAATGCACCATATTTTGGTGCATATATATTTGTAATTATTATCTCTTGCTGTTGAATATTTCTGTTAACCAACACTAGTATTTCTCTTTGGCTCTTTAGATCAGCCTTAAGTTGAAATCCAATTTGTATGAAAATAATACAAGTTTTCTTGCTTGTTTAACCATTCCCATTGTATAGAATATTATTTTTCATCCTTTGATTTTAAGACTGTGAATTTCTTTTTGAGAAACATGTGTGTTATTTAAATGGCACACTGTTGCATTTTTCTTTCACATTTTTTACATTTTTCTTTTATTCTGCTAATTTGTATCATTAGATTTGCAAATTGAGTCCATTTACTTTGGTAGTTATAATTGAAGTTGACTTTTGCTGACATTGTATGATTTTACCATTGCTGTTTGGTTTCCCTCCCTTATACTTGTTAGTTTTCCTGATGCATGCATTTTATTTGGCCTTTTGGCATTGTTAGCTTCATTGACTCCTTCTAGAATATCCTGGAGAAATTTTTGGTGCATTGGTTTGGTGGTCATACACTTCTTTATGTTCTTTTTATTAGGGAAATATCTTATTTCTTCATCAGTTTTGATAAATAATTTTGTAAGATATAAGTCTGAGTTGAAAGTTTCTTTCTTTAAGAGCTTAAAACACTTCATTCCATGCTCTTATTGGCTTTCACTGCTTTTGTGTGCAGATGTCAGTCTTAACTCTGATGGGTTTTCATTTATAGGTAATTTGTTGCTTTTTTCTAGCAACATTTAATATTATTTTCTTGTTTTAAATATCTGGTATTTTAATAATTATGTAAAACGGATTTTTTTCTAATCTAGACTATCTAGGATTCTATATCCCTCACTTATCTCTATGTTAAATTTCTTTCTATTTCTGGAATGTTTTCAGCTATTACTTCTGTAAACAAGTTTTTATGTCCTGTGTGCTATCTTCTGATTTCTTATTTCTAATTTCTCTTATGAGTCTTTTTGAGTCAACTAGCAGCTGCAGGATCTATTTCATGTTCCATTTTTTTATTGTATCTCTTATTTGTTGGTCACTAGCAATATTGTTTTCCTCTAGACCTGATACTCTGTCTTCACATTGGTCACTTTTGCTATCCATAGTTTTAATCCTGTTTTTGATCTCCTAGATTTATGTTTAGAAATTTTTTATAGACTGTCATTTTCTGAACATTCCTGTTTGCAGCTCTTTGTTTAGTAGTTTTTACTAGTATCTTCCCTAGACTTGCCAATCATTTGTTTCATTAGGATAATTACCTTATCTTCTTTATATCTTCTTTAAATTCTTCTTTATATCTTCTTTAAATTCTTCTTTATATCTTCTTTAAACTCACAAAGCACCTTACTGAAATGTTTTAACCCTATTGATACCCTTTCAGAAGTTTCTTTTGTGTGACTTGTGATTTCTTCCTCCTCCATACCCCCTGCAGCAGATTTGGGGGAGTTGAATATTTCTGGAGGCATTTTGTCTTTATCATTTTTGTTTGTTTGGTTTCTGTGCTAGGGTTTGTGGCATCTTTGGCCTAGTGACTTGTTCTTTGGGAGTGAGCCACAGTGCCTTTTTTACTCTCCCAGGCAATGTAGATACTGGCCTAGAGAGAAAATCAATTCACAACAATCAGGATGTCAAGCATACCTCTTGGAAAAAATGTTTCTCCTACCAGGCTTCTCTGCTTGAAGATTTACAACCAAATATGGTCTGCCACAACAGAATACAGTCCTTGAGACCCTTCTGGCCTGAGGTTGGACCTCCCTTTCCATTCTGTCTCTCTTGGCTGTTTCTCATCCAGTTCCTTCATGGTTTACTTCAGCCTTGAAGTAAAAGTTTACTCGTACATGTTGATGCCTTTTTTAATCAGGTCAATCTTTTGCTTGTCATCTCTACCTCCTTGTCTTATGGAGAACCCACCAGTAGAGCTGGCTAGGATTTGAGAGTTCACCTGCTTTCCTCCTCCCTCATGCAGGTTTTGGGAGGTCGAGGCAGGAGTAAGTGTGAACATCAACAGGAGTGGGACATGTGATCCTTTGTCCTCATATCTCCTTCATGGGAGAAAGCATTTCTTATTTTGTAAAAATCCAATGGACACACTGTTGTAATCTAACTCAAGCACCACCATTCTGTTCTGTATGTGCCACACCCTTTGACCTTTAAAAAAAAAACCAGGATGTCCTGTTTCCTCAGGAATGCACAGGTATGGCACCCCCCACATCTTTGTGGTTTTTTCCCTTTATAAATCACCCCCAAATCTTAGCCTAGTTGCACAGCAGTGTAAATTTCACCCTTACTCTGTGTTGCTGGATACCAGCCTACATAAATAAGCACTCTCTTCTTTTCCCTCCAAGACATCTTGGCCTTTTTATTCTTTTTGCCTTTTTATAATTTTCATTTTATTTTGGGGTGCAGCCTTTAGGGGTATAACATTTGGGGGCTCTCTGGGATTAACCCCAATGATCCCCCCAAGGGCCCCCTTTTTCTTTTCTCAAGTCATTTCATTGGGTCAGTACTCTGTAAGTATCTTTTTTATGTATACTTTTCCTTGGTTTGTTTGCATTTTGGCCCCCATTTGCATTTGGTAGAGGAGCCTGAGTGCTCTTTCTGCACCAGAGTGGGACGTCCTCCGGGTTTGGGGGCATTTTGCCCATTGGTACGGTCTGGTACTGGTATTTACCCGTTCGTAATTTGTACGGTCGGGTATTGGTATTTACCTGGTTGTAGTGTGTGAGCCAGGAACTGCTTTTCACTCGTCTCCGTTCCAGATCTAATGCTGCCTAGGGGATTTCACTGGTATTTCCTTCTAGGATGCTCGAGAGTGGATGGAAGAGGGTGTGTGTGCATTGTTGGTGTTTTTGTGTCTTCTGTGTTGCCTTATTGTGCATGTGTTTAACCGACCATTTTCTTACTAGCCACCATGGGACAAGCATCTTCATCTGTGCCTTTAACTTCTCTAACTCTAGTTCCTAATCATTTTAAGGAATTTAAGCAAAGAGCTCAAGGGCACGGAGAACCTGTTCATCCCAGGAGACTTCATGTGCTTGCTTCCTTGGAGTGGCCTTGCGGAGTCCCTGAATGGCCATCTGTCGGTAGCTTCAACATGGCTATCACGGAGGCAGTCCAGAGATATGTTTTCAGCCCTCTGACTCATCCTGAACAAATTGTCTATATACAGATTTGGATTGATCTTATTTTTGATTCTCCTCCCTGGTTAAGAAAAGTTTGTTAAGGCTTCCAGGCAGCAGCCTAGTAACCCTCTGTTGCTAGCACTGCTAAGAGAAATACCAAAACCTAAACCACCGGTCCTACTAGAGGGAGATGTGGAGGAGCTGCACTAGCAGCACTGTTGGAAGAAGAGGAACCTCCTTGTCATCCACTGAGCCCTATCCAGACCAGGAGCTGGCCACACCCAGAGTCACCAGATTCCTCCTCCACTGGCCCCACTCCCGCACTTTGCCCCTTGTGGGAAATGCCCAGCTCTAAGCCCCATTTTTGTCTATGTTTCTTTCTCTACTTCCTATCTATATAATTGGAAAGGGCAAAACCCACCATTCTCTAAAGACACCCAAGGTCTCATTTCTCTCTTAGAATCCATTTTCTCTACCCATCGTCCCACTTGGGATGATTGTCAGCAGATGCTGCAGGTGTTATTCACCACCGAGGAGAGCATATTCAGGCATTGGGATGAAGGGCAGTGCTGGATCCAGATGGAAATTCGTCCTCAGACCCAGATCGCCTGAACAAGAATTTCCCTTAATCTCAACCTGACTGGAA